>JANAVB010034676.1:0-81640 GCA_029216955.1 Iris pallida | reverse complement strand
GTGCCAACCGTGGCTCGTGCCCGTAACTGACTTCCGTCTTACGCGATGCTATCACCCAGTCATACGTATATGACGGCCCTTGAGATCGTGGGACTATTTGACTTGAACCGCAGAACGAGCGAGACGGCACTTGGAATGACTTAGGTCGATCGGTATAACTTTGCCTAACTTACTCAAGCCTACTACTTAACCCGAGGGACGAGCCAAGGCTATGCCAAGCCTTGCGCAGTGGAACGTGCATGCTTTATCGAGCATTTACGCGGGCGATGCCTATGACTTAGGCTAACTCATCGTTTGTGTCGAATACCAACTTTCCTTCTCCCAAGCCACAGGACGAAGGACCAAGTGTCATTTTAAAGCACGCTGAGCCGACTTCTATTGAGATCGTGGGACCATTTTCCATGTTCTAAGACATTCCGACGGGCCGGGATTACTCCCTTAGCTATGTGCGTTCGTAGCTTTTATATTAGCCTACATGTGCAAGTTGAAAACCAACGAATTATTAAGTGAAGGCTGAGATGAGGCAAGTTCACCAAACTACCCCACCTGAGCGATGTCTTCGAGTCGCCGTTGTAAGGCCAAGTCCGAACGCCGTCGGCATTTCGATTCCTCCGATTGACTTTGCAGGACGGGGCACTACAACATACACCACTCAGAACAAGTCTCGTCCTCGAGACTTTCCTGAAGGCAAACCACCCTACCATTTCTATGGCCAAGACTTAATCGTATACATTCCGCCTACGCGTTTCTTCGCTTTCGAGCCACGCTCGTGCTATCGCTAACTTAGTCGTAAGGCATACCAACCAATCAACCAACATTCGAACTCGTTTCAAATCAATGATCGTATTACCATCAATATTTCTTCCAAACTCACGGTTTCAAATCCACAACACTTTCCCGTTCCTTAAGTCTCACTTGATTCAACGTATCACTTAGTTGGATCGTGCACATATTCCAGGCGTCCCTAAAATACATGCATTTCAGCCAAGCCTTATGATAGAGAATCCGCCATCACCACTCGAGTCGGATCGTGCACATATTCGGGCGTCCCTGATATACGTGCATGTCAGCCGAGACTCGCGAGTGGTGCCTCCGTAACACCTATCATTTTTGTGCTCGAACGTCTGTCTAACCGCTAGGCTATGTTTTTTTCGTCAGTACTGGAATCATAGTTCCCAAACAACGATATCAACACTGACCCCATCCTAAGGTCAAACCAAATCGTTGGCACCGGGTTTTTCTACCCAAGCTCGCATCACTCCGATTTCTAATATCGAGCATCGATTCCCTACGCACATCCCAATATTCGTAGCACGGGGTACGAGTCGTTCGGTAAAGCCATCCTACGATAACTCACGTTTCAACAATTTTACGTCATATCAATATTATTCGTTCATCAAGCCATTTCGTATAGTCTATTTCTTCAAACACGTTCGACATAATCCGCTTTTCATCTTTCCAAGACAAGCACGCTACGACACGATTCATCGCAAAACCATAATTCATATTTCATACTTCCAAAATCAACTATTCCAATTCACGTAATCGATCACAAGGTCGTCTGACTTAATAGTATGCCACGCTCCGATCTCACGTATCTCTGTAGGGATCGACACCAAAGTTGTGCACACTGTGCTGGAAGATTTTGGGATAGTGATTGGGCCAGACCAGTATATTGGTGCCACTGTTTTGGCCAACCCAAAATTGACACCGACTTCACCACGATCACTCTTTCGTCTCTCACGCGCGTTCCAGACTTCCCCAAACCCTCCAATCAAAAATACCCAAAATATATATTGTCCTTAGGGGCGTTTGGTACGCGGTATTTTTTTTTATTCCCGAAAAAAATTAAGATGGAAATCTATTACCACATTTGTTTGACTTATAAAAAATTTATTTCCGGAAATTATAAATACCCGGGTAAATAGTTTACCCACAAAACATAGGAATTCTATCCCTTGAGAATAGGTGGGTATTTTTTTTTTTGCCCGGACAAAAAGAAAATTTGTCTAAATTTTTTCTTCTTTTTTGATCAATTTTGATTAGTTTTGAACATTTTTTTTTGTCGTTTTTATCGCTTTTTTCTCAATTTTTGTCGTTTTTACCAATTTTTTGTCGTTTTAAACGATTTTTTGTCGTTTTACCCAATTTTTTTTGTCTTTTTTGTCACTTTTTTTGTCAATTTTTTTTTGTCTTTTTTGTCACTTTTTGTCTTCCTTTGTCATGGAAATTTTTACTTCGACCACGAATTTTTTTTTACCTCTTCCGTGTCCGCAGTTCGGAGAAGAACCACGACCTCCCGTAGATATGACATTGGACTTGAGAGCTTGATCAGGTTGAGAAAAAACACGTTGAGGGCATCTTTTGTTAATTCGAAATTCATGAGCTTCTCATCTTCCTTGTAAGCTCTCCAAAGATAGAGATATAAGATCTTTTGGTTTCTTTAGGAAACTACAATGTGATCATATTTGCTTTGTAGACTTCGAAGAACTATTTCAACAAGTTTTTGAGTTTCAAAATTTTCTCCATTTGAACTCATTTGGTCCATAGTAAACTTCACTTTTGTAAGATATTAATTCTTCAGTCTTTTCATGATCTTTCATTTCTATTTTCTCAAACTTTGCTCTTAAAACTGGCAGGCTTACATTTTTTTACTTGATATATATTTTCATTGAAACGAGGTACAAGAGAGACAATGTTGTTATTTGAGGAGGACATTTTTTCTTTGGTCTCTGATACCTCTTTGTAGGATACAAAGAAGATATTTGATTTATTGACTAAATATTCAACTTCTTTCACTTACCATTTTTCTTGTTACAAAACACTTGCACACATAGCTATTTATAGGAACTATGATATATCAAGAACAATGAACATGACTCTAATTTAGGGGTGGGCACGGGTCGGACTGGGCCTAAATTTTATGGACCCGGACCGGACCCGTTAATTGGCGGGGCGGGATGGGACGGGTCAAAAAAATATTGGAACCGGAACGGGCTCGACCCGGATCCGAACCGGGCCGACCCGCGGGTCCAAACGGGTCCCAAAAAAGTTTAAAAAATTCTAGAATAGTAAACATTTACATATGTTTTATTATCTATAGGAACAAAATAAGTCTGATGTCTTCCCAAATCTCTAGAATTTGTTTACTAAACAATAACTTGTTCTATTATCTATAAACTATAATAGCAAAAAATTTCAAAATTGATAAAAAATAATAATACATACCCCTAGAAACGGGTCAGTCCGGGGTTCTGTTTATTTTGAAAATAGGACCCGCTTCGTCCCTTTAGTGTCACACGACCCGCCCCAGTCCGTCCAGTTTAAATTCCAAATTTTAGGAACCGGCTTGTTTGGACATTTTACGGTTCAGGCCGAGTCGAAACTGCACATGTTGGAACCATATGCACACCCCTACTCTTATTATTCTTAAATGCATGAATGAATTTGACTCTTTCGAAGACATAAATTTGGGTTTACTTTTCCAACAATCAAACTAAAACACAATCCATTTCAAGTTTCAGCTCCAATGGCTGGCCTCCAAATAATCTAAGTGATTGAGAATAACAATATGTTATTTGTTTTCAAACTTCACTACAGTTAGAAACGAAACGAAATGAAATTATCTTCGAGGAATTACACTTCAAATTAAAATAAGACCACAAATTTATTGAAGCTTACACAATCACCTATGGCTTTGGCCAAATTATGAGTTCACCTTCCTGCAGTTCAATCTTATCTCCCCGTTCGCGCCGGTGAGTGGGCTGATAGTTCCCAGCTTCACCATGGCGTTAGCGAAATCCGCAGCGAAGAGTGCTGGGTTGTTACTGTACTGTCTCACGAGCGCGTCCTGAGTCCCGTTGTTGAAGAGCTCTTGGTCCGAGTGGAGAAGGCTGCGACGGGCAATGAGGTCCTTGTAGTACTCGTTCCCGAACCTGTTGGGACTCTGGATGTCAAGAGGGGCTAAATTGCTATTGCCACCGGAGGCCGGGCATGTTTGCTTGCGAAGGGCAGCGAAGCTCGGGTCGACGTTGTTGTCATTGTAAATGTGGGCGCGGAAGTTGCCGCAACTGGCCTGACCAATGGTATGCGCACCAGAGAGTGCGGTCAGGTCGCGCGCGTCCAGTCCTTTAGCAGCGAACATGGAGGTGAGGGTGGGAGGCTGGATGCCGGGGATGGGATCTGGCTGTTGGCTGCGCTCTGGCTTGCTGTCTTGGCGTCCCTTCGGCCCAATGGCACAGTCCATGTCGGTCCACCGAGCTGCACATGGGATTGATCACATAGTTAGACTAATTTCAGGAACTAGGGAGATCGAGAAGCTAGCATGCAGCAGGTCTTTGAAGTGGTGTTTGAATTACTAACCAAGACGACTCCGTCACGTGCTGCGAGAGTCAGAATGTCTGCGCAGGAGACGGTTGCGTTGCATCGGGCTTCAACGTTGCTTTGATGGTGTCGATGACATCGAATCCTCGTGCGGTGTTTTGGTTCGGGAAGGCGTTCTTCTCACCCGTAAATGTTGCGGTGTCGTCAAGAAGGATGGATGCATCACAACCCTGTTGCAAATTGGACCTCAAAAATCTGAGAATTCTTTGTAACTCAATAGTAGCACCGAAAAAAATATTTATGAAAGTCTAATGTTGGAACATGAACAATATTTGTTTTTCCTTTGTCACCTTTTTTTCCTTGTATATTGTATGTTTATTAGTGTGTGTAAAGAACTAAAACAAAGATATTGTTGATCATGCGTCATTTTCCATCTTCTATTTCCACCTTAATTTAGTAAGTTTCTAATCTAAGAATTTACTTTTACGTTGTATCTACTAGTACTTCAATTCCTAGCACTCAAACATCATGCGACGGACACAAAATCAATTTTGCTTGTCCTAATTAATATATGCGCAGAGTACAAATGTAGGGCCCAGACATGTACGAGTCTGACACACGACACAGAATTTCGAGTAGTGCATGTTTACATGCCACAATGCACGACAAACATTAATTTTGCAAAGCAAAAGACTCACATTTACGAAACAATCGTGAAAGAAGAGTCGAAGAATGGAGGCTGCCATTCTTGGCTCCTTCCTTACAGCCTGTGCCATAGCCGAGCGCACAATGGCCTGCACATTCGGGCAGGAGCGTGCATAAAACGCATTGGAGAGCTGGCCATGGGCGCTGAAGAAAGAAGAGAGAGGATCGACAAAGCGAGGAAGGTGGTGTAAGAGGAAGAAGACATGGCAGAATTAAGAGATGGAGATCAAGTTGGAAAATGATAGTTTGAGGTGAGAAGAATGCCTTGATCTTCAACTCTTATATAGTAGTGCTCCATGCTTGCACCTTGTCAGTCTGCATGGTTATGGGCGCTTTTGCTACTTTTCTGACTTCAAACATGGCTGCTACCTACGCTAACGCGTATTTGTTGTTTGTATGCTACATTCTTTTAGTTAAACATAGCATATGGGAGAAAAGTTGAGAGGACTTTGTGATGCACTGGCTGTTTCGAACCTCGAGTTGACTAGTACAAGTTCAGAACACAAGTCTCCTTTCGTTTTCTTTTTATTTCCATTTTAGAATGATTATGTCATCTCAAGAGCCATGAATCAAGGGCAGTCACATGAGAATCCCTATATCCAGTGGATTAACTTTGTGTTTAGTGACAGTCATATTCATGACTAGTCTTAAATATTTTTATGATCAGCTATGTTTTCTAGTTACAGCACATGAGAATCCTGTATTAGACTCTTTCACTTTCACTAGAAGACACGGATTCTCAGTAATTCATGAATCAATCAACCATTTTTTTTATTCATGTTCTTTGATTCATAAGATAAGATCACAGAGTTTGAATGATCGTTATCCCTCTTGCTTATATAATGGACAATCTCCAATGGCTAATTAGCTATGTGCTCAGTGAGTGTCACATTCATGAGACTAGCTAGTCTAACTACTTTTATGACCAACTATGTGTTCCATATCCACAACAACAAATTGGTATCAGAGCTTTGGGAGTCTAGCAAAATTTTCGACAAAGTTCTCAGAGAAAGCTAATTGAGTGGATTCTTGATATGGCTCCGTCAAGCAGGATCGGGAAGTATGAAATTGAGAAGTTCAATTGGAAGAATGATTTTGGCTTTTGGAAAGGCCAGATGAATGACGTTCTCATATCTCAAAAGCTTCACAAAGCTTTACGGGAAAAGTCCAAGAAGCCCACTGACATGACCGATGATGATTGGGATGACATGGATCTCGAAGCATGTGCGCTATTCGCCTGTGT
Source organism: Iris pallida (assembly GCA_029216955.1). Lineage (NCBI taxonomy): Eukaryota > Viridiplantae > Streptophyta > Magnoliopsida > Asparagales > Iridaceae > Iris > Iris pallida. The sequence continues at coordinate 75,369 of JANAVB010034676.1, read as the reverse complement.
TTGGAAAGGGATGTCGTGTACTCTGTGAAGGACAAAACCACCGTTGCTGGGCTCTGGTTGAAGTTGGAATCACTCTACATGACGAAGAATCTCACCAACCGACTTTATAGGTTAAAGTCGCTCTAAAGACTAGTGATGGAGGAAGTACGTCAATTCGGGATCATATTTAAAATTCAATCGAATTATTTCCGACTTGAAGGATGTTAACATACATGAGGAAGATGATCGTTTGGCGCTAATCCTATTATTTTTTTGTCCGATTCTTAGAGAATCACTATAAAAAAAGTATCTTTTTGGGACGACAATATAAGGAACACTAGTCTAAAAAGTCCTAAAAATATAGTTCTAGGGACGGCTATATTTTTAGTAACAAAAAATTGTATTTTTTTGGGACAGATTGTGAAAATGGATCACTATTTGGGACTAATGAAAATTTTTGTCCCAAATAATACACATTACCGTCCCAAATAGATCGACGAAAATATCACACATTTGGCGGCTAATTGCCAAATTTTATGGGGGAAACTTTACCTCCACATGTTTTTATCTCAACCGTTCGATGGATGGATTAATCCAGACCGTCCATCCCAAAACATTCAGAACTTAGTTGATGAAAACACACTTCTCAATATGAAAGTAACCTAAAAATCTTTCTCTCTATCTCTCTTTCCGATCAAAAAACTGGATGATGCTGCTCTCTCTTTCTCCGACCTAGGTGCTCCAGTACTGTTGCTCTTTCTCTCTTCGACCATTATTTCGACCTAGGTGCTCCAGTTATACTGCTCTCTCTCCTTCTCTCTCCGACCATTACTCTCTCGTCCGACCTTTCAACCCTAGGTGCTCTATTGCTGCTGCTTAGTATATTTTCCCCAATCTTTAGAATTTTTTACCAAAATTTTTTAGTCTTTGTCCTAATTTTTGGATGCATGTTATTTTGTTCTAGATTATTTGCTTGAAATTTGTGTGTTTTTACACAATTTACATGCATTTATGTAGGAATTACTATAAGTATTCGTGAAAAATTAGGTTTTTTTGTGAAAAATTGGAACACATTTGCATGGACAGGAACATGAGTTTGAACCTGGCTATGTTCTTTGCAGATTTTAATTTGTCAAATTATTGTGATTATGCATTCATGTAGGAATTACTGTGATTATTTGTGAAAAATTAAATTTTTTTTGTGTGAAAATTGGGACACATTTGCATGGATAGGAATATATTTTTGTACGGACACGAATAAGACACAGATTGTATTTCCAGAATGATTCTCGGACACAGACTCTGGTCCGAAATGGTTGAAGCCTATTGGTGGTTTCGGTCCATTCTTTAAACCTTGGATAAACATGTGCCACTTTGGTGGCATATACCTGTTGGATGGTTGATGAGTAGAGAGACATCTGAGTCTTGTGTTTATCTTATGAAGGGATTGAAAGTAATGTTCTTAGTATTGTTATCGGACCCTTCCTATGAGAACCGAGATCAACGGTATCAGTAGTTTCGGATTGGATTTTTTGTATTGGAAAACAAATAACTATTAGTAAATTATTAAAGTTTTAGATTTTTTTGGGTATATTTAGACATAAGCTTAAGTATTTTCTGTGTTGTATTTCTTAGTGGTTTCGAAATTGAATGGAATAGTAGTCATATTTGCCGATTGGTTTACCTGCAATGTATATATAAGTTTTCTTCTTTTACATGTTTTTAGTTTTTACAATCTTATTATGCTTTTACACCTTTGTTGATTAGTTATTTTCGTTCAATTTTCTTTGCCGAGTTGACAAAAAAGAGACCCCCAATGTCGGTATATGGTCGGTATCGGATCGGGACATGCCAAACATTTTTTGTGGCTTTGCGCTTGTGTGTGTATTTGTGTATAAATGTTTCTTCAGATAAATACTCGTAGGCTCACATATTTTTTTTCATTTTGCTTTGTCCATATTTCTTTGCATGTGTCTGGAAGGATTTTGTTGAAAGGGACAACATAACATTGATGATGAACACATGAGTAAACTAAACAATATTTTTTTACTATTACAAATATTCTCCTCTTATCTCACAATTCTTTATATTTTTTCAGGTGGAACTGATATGTTGGTTACTTGGTTTTGCTTTGTTCATTGTAAGCTGGAATCAGGTTTGTTTGGGAATTAACGGAAGCTGCAATGTACTTTATTCAAATCATTTATGTTCTTTATTTCAGTATTTAGCATTATGATATCGAACTTCTAGATGGTTTAGTCCATTTTAATTATATGTCCCACTTATCGATGGATATTAGTGATGATGGAATATGGTTTGTCAACTTGCCAGGTGTTTCAAAGAAACCTCTTTACTTACATATGTGCCTGAGCACTTATAGTAACATCTCTACTTGAACCTTATAGGAGAGATGCACTTATGGCAACCTTATAGGAGATGCACTTATGGCAACCTTCTATGAGTAAACCTTATAGGGGGATGCATCCTCTTAAGCTAGACTTGCATAGTTTTTTTTTATAATAATTTGGTATACGGGGTACATAAAATATGTTTTATATTATCTTTTATGTAAACAATCCTCTTAAGCTAGACTTGCTAGACTTGCATATTTTTTGTCTAGCACCCCCTGCTTGGTTGATGTCTATTAAAAAGTCGATAGGCTTGAGCTCATATGAGTCTAAATCTGAGCTCAGACATTAAAGTCCAAAAGAATGAGCACCTGTTAGCAGATGAAAAGAGCAAAAGAAACTTGCATAACTACATATTTCAAGGTTAACAACTTACCACTATGGAAATCCTGATGGAATAGATACAAGAAACTCAATACTAAAGGTGGAAAAACATGATAAGGTTATGCCTTTTGATTGGATATGTTCCATGAGTCCACATTTGACCATTCAACATAAATCAAGCAATATATTTACAAGAGCTTACCAGAATCCCCTTGACGTATGCAGAAGACATTATTAGCAGAGAAGAAGCAAATATATAGCCTATATACGACGTACAATGGGAGCAGGGTTGAATCAAAAAAAGATTTGATTTTCTTCAGATGTTTCCAAATGGTTTCAAATTTCAAATTAGTTCCTATTCAGTCACAGGTTCTGTCAATTCCATACCTTCTCCATTCATGGTTAGGTTTGAACCCTACAAGGAAGATCCTAAAGAAAATTGAAAATTTGTTCCAGAACAACATTAGGTAGGTGTGTTCAGAATTCAAAACAACAAACTGTGAAAGGTTAACCTGTCGTCTCCAGATGTTGGGTTAGCGTAGTTAATAATGCAAGTTAGCTGAAGTATTTGATAGTTAAAATTTTAAATGATAACTTAGGATTCTATCCGAAATCTATATAAACTACTTTTGTTTATATATATATATATATATATATATATATATATATATATATATACAGTGGTGAAATCCCCACAGTGAAAAATATATATATACAGTGGTAAAATCCCCACAGCCCTACAACCCTAGAAACTAGAAACTAGATTAAGGTTTCGTGGGAAATCCTCAATAAAAATTCCTCCTCAATATATATAATACAGTGGTGAAATCCCCACAGCCCTTCTCTTGCCACCTCCATTTCTGTATGGTACACTTTATTTTCCTCCAAATTGATTTAGGCTGTGTTTGCTTGGGCTTTTTTTCCATGGAAAAATATTTCAATCACAAATTTTCCATCAATTGTAGTGTTTGATAGCTTATATTTTCCATGGAATTATTTTCCAAAAAACTATCATTTTCCATATTTTCTTTTAAAATGTTGGAAAATGAAACTTGCCTAACCCGTATGCAAATATTATTTTTGATGGAAAATAACTATTTCCGTGAAAAATAATGACAATCAAACACCCATATTAAATTTTTCATGGAATTTTTTAAAAATTCCATGGAATATTTTTCCTAGAAAAATAATTCCATGGAATTAAGTTCTTTTCCACATATTTTCCACTTTGTAATCAAACACACCTTTTTTTATTTGAAATGCTCATGTTTCCATTTGAAGGGGTTTTCATATCATAACTTCTTTCAAATATATAATTAAGAGCTGCTTTAGGTTTGAGCTCTCTAACACATTTTATATTGCTTTGTTATATAGTAGAGAAGTAAATTTTCGTCTATAATATGTTGTTTATGTCTTCTCTCTAATAGGTTGCCACATGTTTTACTTTTTAACAATCTGTTGGAGTTCTCTAATGTTGTAGCCCAATAAATTATGGACAAGTTTGGTGCTTCTTAACCATATGTTTGAGTTCTCTTTTTTTAACTACAAAGTTGTGTTCTTGTTGTTGTTTCCTGCTAAATTTTATGTGCTTATCCTACAGTTTTGTTTTTAAACTGGAGCTTTCTACTTCTGTTTTTAGCTTGAACATTGGTGTTGGCTGCTGCATTTGGGTGAAAGTGTGTACAGAAACAATGGATGTTGTTCGTTATGTTGGATGTCCTTTCCTTCTTGTATACCTGCTGCATTTTCTATTGCACTATGCTAGGATTTTGGTGTTCATTTTGGGATCTTTCTACTGGTGCCTTTTTGTTGTTGTATAGTAGATTGCATTTACACGAGATGTCACTCCACTTCCACGCTATCACCACACTTGCAGGAGAAATTATCGGGTGGTCCGGGCTCACAACGTAGAGATGGTAAATGGTGAACTCGGCCACTAATTTCTTGACACTTGTTATTAAATTTTCAAAAAAATGTAAAAATATATAAAATATATAAAAATTCACTTGGCATATAATTAGCAAGAATAGAATTTTTTTTTTCAAAGTACTAAAAAAATTGAGCAAGAAAATAAGAAAAATGTAGTGATATAATGGATTATGCCAAGTGTCAAAAAATTAGTGGCCGGGCTCACCATTCATCATCTCCATGTGGTGAGCCCAGACCACCCAATAATTTCTCCATTTGCAGACATATAAACGGGCCTGTAACAACATTTGTTGTGCTGTATACTTCGACATACAAACAGGCCTAAAAGATTCTTAATCATCTTTGGAAATATCAAAATGCCCCTCTGTTCCCTATACTTCGACTGTATACCACCACTAGTAAACTCTCTCCTTTGGATGATATTATTGACCATATACGCTTCATGGTTTTTGCATATTTTAATTTGTTTATAATCTGTTTAAATTCTATAGATTTTTTTATGAACTGTTTATTGAAGAAGGCCTGTCTCTTATCTGTGAAACAAAGGGGTAAAATATGTTCGCTTCCATATGTGTGTCTGATTGTAATCATCCTGTTTCCAAAAATTTAAACCTTTTATGTCAGATTATTAAGGCACTCTAAGCCTGTATCTTTATGATGAATTTCACAATTTAAAGCACTATGTTCTTGTCCTGTAGTTTAGTGACATGCACTGGTGTTTGTTTAATGATGCCTTGTTGATATGTTTGGTCGTGCTGGAAGTAAACACTTATTTATACTATTCGTGATCGGTCACTTAGAAACCTGAAACAATTTAACATAGTCCACCTCTATATATGGTGATAGGCTAGGCTTTTGGACAAAATAAGCGACCTTTTCCATAGTCAATCTGGAGAAGCTGTAGTTGATGGATGATTTCAAATTTGAAAACTGTGTGAACTTATATATTTTTTTGTTTTGTAGGCAAAGGGTATGTTAGAGAGGACCTTGAATGTAGCCATTATATGAAAAACTTTGATGCTGGACACATATCGTTGAGATTGCCTAGAGCGCAACAACTACTAACAACAATCAGTAAGCAATTTTCAACATTTGGCCTTTTGCCGACGGTATTTGGATCGTATCAGAGTGTCAAAATATTTGATGGCTTTAAAGAACCTGTGTGATGTTGGTATCATCCAGGTATGTATGCTCAATTCTACATTCCTCAAAACTGATGTATTGAACATGAATGAGACATTGAATTATACTATATTTAGAAGTCGAGATTGATTCATTACTAGTAATATATTTTATATACATTGAACATTAAGACTATAACACTATACTACACAGTTGTAATATATTCATATACATGGTCACATCAAAACATTCCCAGCATATTAATGTAATTCTTGCTAGAGTAATTGTAGTTCTTATTTAAAATATTTCCCAAATTTTTTCTTTTTCACTTAAAGCTTCCTTTTTCATTTAAAGCTTTATTTTCCTGCTCTTTAATTTTTTTTGTAAGTTGAAGGTAAGACCTGATTGATCCTTTTGCCCTGACTTAAAAATTCACAAAATAATGTAGTATAGTATGTACAAATTGGTCTGTACAGTTTGGAACTTGTTTTTCTTTTCTGGTGGTTTGTACAGTTAGCAGATCCTTGCTAATATTTTTTTTTTTATTTGCAGGTCCTTTAAAAGCATTCTGGATTTACTTAAATGATGGACGGCGACTCTTGTGATGGAAAAAAATTTGGTTTAATTTTGTGAATGTTTAATAGATGACTCAAAAACATGGTGTAGTGCTTAATATTTTTGGTTCATAGTTTTGTATATAATGGTGGAGATGATGGGTTCATTTTGTAAGTGATGGTATGGGTGGTGAATTATGTTTTGGATATATTTTGTAAATGATGGAAAGGATGCTTAAAGTTAAGCTTTTCTGTTGTTTACAAATTGAACATTATAGTTATATTTTTATTTTGTTGTTTTCTACTTAATGTAATATGTTTTTCTATTTTATAAATGATAGTAAAGAATGCTTGATGATGTTACGCTTTTTTTTATGGGAGCTTCGACTCCTGGAGATACACCTGAGGACAAGTTCGACAACGACCATGATCATATGAATTATATTACATGTGTATTTAAATTGTATGTTTTATAGCTGGAAAATGCAAACAATAATTTCATAAGTATTACTTTTGGGACGGTTATTTAATTGTCCTAGATATAAACTATATATTTTTGTGACGCTGGCAAAATTTTCTATGACAGATGTTATTCATCTCAAACTCTTTTATTTGGGACAATTTAGTAAACCGTCATAAACATATAATAATTCAAACTCTTTTGGTACGGTTAAATTTTTTGACTCTAAAACCAAATTAGGACGGCATTTTTCGTCCTAAAACTTTTTGCCACGTCACCCTAATAGCACTGTTACATTCCGTCCCAAAATTTGTCCCAAATTACAATTTAGGACTGATTTGGGCCTTTTTAAGATGGAATTTTGGTGTCCCAGAAAGACACTTTTTTTGTAGCGAATCTTATTCAAACGTTATTATACGAAAAGGACTCAATTTTCGTAGAAGAAGCTACGAGTGCCTTATAGTCTAATGAGGTGCGGAGGTTGGCATCTAATGGCAGAAACGATGGAGGCCAAGCCCAAGGTTTGACGGTAAGAGGAAGGACAAACGATAAAGCATCTTTTAGCAGAAGGTCAAGGTCCAAGTTCAAAACACCTATTGAGAAGGTGAAGTGCTTTAACTGCAATGAGAAAGGACGTTATGCAAATAAGTGTTCTCATCCAAAGAAGAAGAACAAAAAAAAGGAGAATAAGACAGAGAGAGAAGGTGATGAAGCAAACTGTGCTTCAGCAGCTGATAGTGCTGGAGTCTATTTTTCGGTGGCACATGACAACATGAGTGACCGTTGGATTCTCGATTCCGGATGCTCGTACCATATGTGTCCAAAGAGGGAGTGGTTTTCTTCCTACAAGGCGACAAATGGTGGTTCTGTGTTGATGGGCAACAACAATGCATGTCGAGCTGTTGGAATTGTGTCTATCAAGGTAAAAAGGTATGATGGAAATGTGCGGACTTTGACCGATGTCAGACATGTTTTCGACCTCAAGAAAAATCTTATTTCTCTTGGTACGCTTGACTCGAATGGTAACAAGTTCGTCGCAGTGGGTGGGGTCTTGCGGGTCGTTCGTGGTTCTTTGGTGGTGATGAAAGGTCACCGACATGGTAACCTTTATATCTTATTGGGAAGCACTATGACTGGGACTTTAGCAGTCAGTACATCTGATTTGTCTGAAAGCACGCATCTTTGGCATATACGGCTTGGACATATGAGCGAGAAAGGCCTGTCCTTACTGAGCAAGCAAGGATTACTGAAGAACTTGAAGAAGCCAAGTATTGATTTCTGTGAGCATTGCGTTTATGGCAAGCAGCACAGGGTGACCTTCAGTACAAGCAAGCAGAAGACAAGAGATATTCTCGACTATGTGCATACAGATGTATGGGGACCTAGCAGGATTCCTTCCAAGAATGGAGCAAGGTACTATGTCACTTTTATTGATGATTATACACGTTATGTTTGGCTGTATTTCATCAAAACCAAGGATGAAGTGTTCGAAAAGTTCATGCAGTGGAAAGCGACTATGGAGAACAGAACAGACAGAAAGGTAAAGACGATGAGGTCTGATAATGGTACTGAATATTCCTATGGACATTTCAAAGATTTTTGTGCTCAAGAAGGTATCGTTCGACATTGGACTGTTAGGAACACAACGCAGCAGAATGGGTTAGCAGAGAGGATGAATCGAACCTTGCTTGAGAAAGCAAGATGTATGCTCTCTAATGCCGGTTTAGTCAAGGAATTGTGGGCGGATGCTATACACATGGTGCGATACTTGGTTAATAGATCACCAACTCTGGCTATAGATTGTAAGATTCCATATGAGGTGATGACCAGCAAACCAGCAGATTACAGCACTTTGTGCGTGTTTGGATGCAAAGCTTACTATCATGTCAATGAGGGTAAGTTAGACCCGAGAGCCAAGAAAGCAATATTCTTGGGATATGCACAAAGAGTGAAGGGCTTTCGTCTGTACTGCTTGGAGGATAAGAAGTTCTTAATCAGCAGGGATATCACATTCGATGAGTCTTCAGTGTTGGCTTCGAGCAAGAAGAGTGAGTCCGATCATGATGGTGGTGTATCTAGCAAATCTCAAATAAATGAGATTGAGTCGTCTGAGGATGCATCAGATGAGGCAAAGGTTTCTGAAGATGTTCATCAAGCCCCACAAGAGCAACAACCAAAGGATGAGCAACTCCAGCAGCAAGATTCCTTGGCCACCACTAGGCCAAGGAGATTAGTCAAGCCAGTACATATGTATGGATTTGAGGAACCGGTAAAGCATTATGGACAGCTAAATGTGGTGACATATGCACTATCAATGGAGGATGATGAGCCTATCACATTCAAACAGGCGGTCAAAGATACTAGCAGCGAGAACTGGATGGTGGCTATGCAGGAAGAGATTGAGTCTCCCCACAAAAATTATACATGGAATCTTGTTCCATTGCCCAAAGGCAAGAAGGCTATAGGCTGCAAGTGGGTGTACAAAAAGAAGGAAGCTTCTCCAGAGTCAGGTGGCACTCGGTTCAAGGCAAGATTAGTGGCAAAGGGCTTCGCACAGAAGGAGGGAATGAACTACAATGAGATCTTTTCTCCGGTGGTCAAGCAAACTTCGATTCGCATATTGTTGAGCTTGATAGCTCATCATGATCTCGAGTTAGAGCAACTCGATATGAAGACAGCATTCTTGCATGGCGATCTTGACGAAGAAATTTATATGCATCAACCGGAGGGCTTCAAGGTGGTTGGCAAGGAAAATTATGTGTGTTTGTTGAAAAAATTATTGTACGGGTTGAAGCAGTCACCTCGACAGTGGTACAAGCGGTTCGACACCTTCATGACACGGCAACCCGAAGTAAGTATGATTGTTGAGTTTACTTTCATAGACTTCATGGTGGAGACTATATCTATCTATTGCTTTATGTGGATGATATGCTTATTGCCTTAAAAAGCATGGTAGAGATAGATAAACTGAAATCTCAACTTAGCTCGGAGTTTGAGATGAAAGACTTGGGTGGAGCCAAGAAGATTTTGGGGATGGAGATTAAAAGGGAGAGGGAGAAATAAAAATTGTCTTTTTTCTCAGAAGTCGTACATTAAGAAGATCATTGCTCATTTTGGTATGGAAGATGCAAAGACTGTTTCTACTCCCTTGGCTGGCCACTTTAGGCTCTCAGCCAAGTTATCCCCTACTACAGATGAGAAAAAGGAGCACATGGTTCGAGTTTCTTATGCGAGTGCAGTTGGCAGCTTAATGTATGCTATAGAGTGCACTCGACCAAACATTGCACAAGCCGTAAGTGTGGTTAGTCGCTTTATGGCTAATTCGGGAAAGAAGCACTGGGAGGCTGTGAAGTGGATATTCAGTTACTTGAAGGGCACCACTGATGTGGGATTACACTTTGGTGGAGACTTTAGTCAAGTCAGTGGATATGTGGATTCGGACTATGCTGGTGATCTGGCTAGGCGCAGGTCAACTACTGGATACGTGTTTGTCTTACATGGTGCACCAGTCATTTGGAGGTCTATGTTGCAGGCTACAGTTGCACTATCGACTACGGAAGCAGAGTATATGGCGGTAACAGAGGCAGTAAAAGAAGGCCTATGGCTTCGTGGCTTGATTAATGACTTGGGGGTGAAGTAGGATGTAGTTGATGTGCATTGTGTTAGTATGAGTGCTATCCACTTGGCAAAGAATCAAGTCCATCATGCAAGGACCAAGCATATTGTTGTTCGCTACCACTTCATACAAGATGTTGTAGAAGACGGTGATATTGCACTTGAAAATGTGCATACCAAGGACAACCCCGCTGATATGTTGACTAAGGTTGTTCCTGGAGCCAAGTTCCAACATTGCTTGGACTTGCTCCATGTCCTACCAATTGTTTGAGAGCCCTTGACGAGTGGTTGATTTGGTGAAGCTGTGCGGTGGAGAAGTGTCGGCTCGATTTTGTGGCAAAATCTTGCCGAGGGGGAGATATGAAGAAATATGTCCCAAAATAGGCCTATAACCTTTTTTAACCATATATGTGGTAATACTATATAAGATTGGATTTGACCATATATGTGGTAATCCTACATATATGGTAATCCTATATAGGATTGGATTTGATTATATGTGGTAATCCTACATAGGATTGTATTTTTTAGCCTACATAGGATTGAATTTCTATGCTATATAAAGGGGTCTACGGGTGCTCCTTTACACATCTCATTGTGCTCAAGTTGTTGAATAAGTTCAACACAAGATAGCTAAAGTTGTTGAATAAGTTCAACACAAAAATTTGAGAGAGTTTTTTCTTCTTCTATCTTTGTGATAGAGATCGAGTTCTTGAGTGTAAGGAGAGAAGTGTTGAGAGCTATTATAATTCCTTTTCCACTTCACAGTGGAACTAAATCACCCTCATTTGTGGAACTAGGCATCTTGAACGAACCACGTAAATTATTGTTTTTGTGGTTGTGAATTTTCTCTGAGCTGTGCCACAACAATCACATTCCTTCTATATATGTTATCAATGAGAAAAGTTACGGGCATTCTTTCTGGCTACAAATTTTCTTCTCTCTATTTTCTATTTTCACAACACGTTATCAGCACCATTGCTCGAAAAGATCCCGGCCGACGGACGATAAAGTGAGAAATGTCATATGTGAACACGTGAAAAAGGTCAGATGTGAATATGCAAAAAATCTTAGTTCTAGCTCTTTACTATTCTATTTTTTCTATGTTGAACTCCCAAAGGTTGATCGAGATATAATTAAAGTCATCACGTATAGAATTCTGTTAATAGCATGCTTATATAATTTACTCTTTGATTTATATATATATATATATATATATATATATATATATATATATATATATATATATATATATATATATATTTTACTCTTTGATTTATATATATATATATATATATATATATATATATATATATAAACTTCGTAGGCTCGGTGAGTATTGCCAGTCAACCTGTAAGTTGGGACTACTAGCCTTTAGTTGCTATTCTTTGATATTTGTAAAAGCAATTTTGATTTGTTTGCTTCTGCTTCGACAATTTCTTTTTCAACGTCTACTAGACAATGCATCTTGCTCATATTAGAAATATTTTGCTATCAATTTAACCTTAGTGTCTATTTTTGGATATAATATATTTTCTTATCCCATGATATTAGCATAGATTTATTTAGAGGCGTGATCTTCTAAACTTAGAAAATCTTCTTGGAACTAGTTCTTAGTTTAATTTTCAGATGCTCCTTCCCTAGGCTTTGTGAGAACCCTGCTGCAATGTTTCCATGCTAATAAACGCTACAGAATTATTTTTCATGTGTACTTTATATGTTTTGTAGTGCCCATGCCATGCCTGTTATACATGAAATGGTAATTGCCAATTTTGTATTGGTAGATCTAGTGAGACGCAAACTTACAATATAATTGACATGAAATGTTGATCATTTTATTTACTGAGTTTTGACATCTTTGTAGTAGGTTGAAATTCTTTTCTTTTGTTGAGAATATTGCCTTTGTTTAATCTATAATCAATTAAGGTGCTTATATCACCTTTAACATAATTTTTTGTGATTCTACGTATGTTACTTTCCTTTTTCTAGGGTGGTGCCAAATATTAAATTATGAATCCTAAGATAATGAATGGACAATGGTTGTTCAGTATCAAGAATAGATACTTCAAAACTAATTGTGCAATGAAATATTTTTAATATTGTTATTAATACTTTTTGCCACATGGGTAGTTATTAACACAATTTTTAAAACCATTGTCTTTAATGCATGTGTAAAGCTATTCAAAGCCAATATACTTCAATGCATAATTTAGCATCATATCTGTTAGTAAATGCACATATAATCCGGAACTAAATTTAGTACAATTGATCCAAGTCTCCCTATGTTGGCTTAAATTAAATATAATTATATCGCATTATGACGTAATCTTATGATCATCGCACTATGGCATTGTCGAACATGAGTACAAGAATTTGTTCGAACATTCATAGAAAACAAAATTTCGGAGATCACCAATACTAGTTACTTTTACTACTTTTAGGTCGAACTCCCATAGAACTGGATAATTGATGTGATTATCGTTCTAGCAATAATAGAATAAATTACCAGGTTCCTTCCTCACATTATCTGTTTTTATTGTTACGTTGGAGTTAAAACTTAAAATTGCATGGATCTTAATATGCTAAATTGCATATGTAAAACTTTGGCACTTTAAGAAATACAAAAATGTAATATATTAGTTGCATATGGTAAGATAAACCTATGCATGACAATTGTTATTAGTAAAGCAATACAAATTATTTTGTTTTTATGGTAATAAAATGTAAAACTATTATGTCGCTTTAGGTTTGTGATTTTATTTATGAAGTGTTATAAATTGTTTGAGTTTACCACCCAAATGGGTGCATGCATAATAGGTATTACGCTGCATGCCAAGAGAAAGTATGTCTGTTGATATATATATATAGTGTTATTGGGCTTTAGTCCCACATTGGCTAGAATGATAGGAGAGGAGGCTAGCCTCTCCTATATATATGTTGTTATTCCACTCACAATAAACTTACTTAAAGTCTCAACATGGTATCAGAGCCTAAAATTGCTTAGAATACCGTCAGAGACCCCTCCTCTCCACAAACCCTAACCCTAATCTCTCATCCTCTTTCCCCTCCTCCACGCCGCCGCTGCCGCCCGCTGCCGCTGCAGCTGCCGCCGCTGCCGCTGCTGCTGCCGCCGCTGCTGCTGCTGCTGCAGCCGCCGCGCCGCCGCCGCCGCTGCTGCTGCAGCCGCCGCGCCGCCGCCGCCGCTGCCGCGCTGCTGCTGTTGCTGTGCCGCTGTTGCGGCTGCAACTGCTGCTGCTGCTGCCGTGGTTGCCTCCGAGCACACCACTTTTAGGGCACCTACGTTGTAGGTCAGCCTGAATTAGGGCACCTACGCTGTAGGTCAGCCTGCACACCACTTTTAGGGCACCTACGCTGTAGGTCAGCCTGAATTAGGGCACCTACGCTGTAGGTCAGCCTGAAAATTGCTGTACCGCTTTTTTGCGGGTACAAGATTCACGCTCGTTCTTGAGATCAATCTCAAGGAGATGCCTATAATCCCTAGATCCGATGAAATCAGACATATTCGGATTTAGGAGAGGACGGCAAGGACGAGCGTGAGTCGTGGAGCAAGTATGAAGTGATCGAGAAGAAGCATCGATGGAGGAGATTCTCAAGAAGCTGGATGCTGACGATGTGGCGACATTGCTGAAGTTGATAAAGGTGTCGGCTGGTGAAAGCACGACACGAGCACCGCCAAAGTTGGAACTACCCTCCATCGATCTGAAGTTGGATGGACCAGCCACCTATTTGAGTTGGTCACGGCGGGTGAGAAGAACCCTTGCAGGTAAGAACCTGGAGGGATTCTTGACAGGCGAGAAGACAGAGCCGGAAGAAGGCTCGACAGGACGCGACGAGTGGAAATCCACTCATATGGTGATTTATATCTGGCTTCTCAACTCCTTAGTCCAGTCTATTGCTTCCACAGTAGATGGCATTGAGATGGTGAAAGACGTATGGGAGAAATTGAGAAGAACCTATGATGGCATAGGTAACAATCTACGGATCTTCCAGATAAAAGGGGAGATCGACGACACCGTACAAGGCGAGAAGACGGTGCAGGAGTACGCTACGGAGTTGGAACGTCTCTGGCTGGATTATGATCACCATTCCAAACGGGCAAGCTGCGGGGACCCAAAGTGCAAGGAGAGACAGGTGTGTCTGCAGGAGAGGACGATGAAATTCCTTAAGGGACTGACTGCAGCATTCACACAGAGGACAGCCTTACTCCTCGCCCAGCCAGAGATCCCTAGTCTCGAGGGGGCTATCTCAGCCATGATCCAGGAGGAGACGCGGATCAGATTACAGACAGGGACAGGCGCATCATCGACAGGTGCTTTACCCGAAGTGAAGTCAGCACTAGCAGCTACCGGTTCGGGGGATACAGGATCCAAGGAAGAGCTCTGGCAACAGAATCGGCAGTGCTACAACTGTGGTGAGATGGGGCACCATCGATATGCTTGTACCAAACCACCTAAGGAGGAAGACTCAGGTGGTGGACGTGGACGAGGATATGCTGGACGTGGACGTGGTCGAGGAGGCCGACGAGGTGGTCGAGGAGGCTATCGGGCAAACCTGCTGGTGGCAGATGGGAATGGAGGAGCTGACGGCGCCTTTACTGAAGAGGATCAGGCGCTACTGGACCTGCTGGAGAGAAAGCAAAAAGCGTCAATCGAAGAAGACAGGAGGAGCGGAGCAGAGGAGGCATCCACTCCATTCTTCAGAGGCAACGCCGCTATGTATGCCCATCCATCAGAAGGTGATCTTCCAGGAGAAAGGGACGGGACGAAGACTTGGGACTGGCACTTGGCATGATGGACTGTGGTACCTAGATCAAGACGGACTGGACTCAGCATTGGTGTCTATGGCAGAGAAGGCTGGAATGGAGGAGCTGCAGCAGAGGACTGAAGACACTTTGATACTTCATCATAGGAGGATGGGGCATTCTTCCTTTGATACTCTAAATAAGTTGTATCCAGATATGTATGCAAAATCAAATAAAAGGAAATTAGTATGTGATGCATGTGAGTTAGGAAAACTTACTAGGAGTTCATATGTTGGAAATGGTCATAAGAGTTCTTCAGTCTTTGAGGTAGTTCATTCTGATGTTTGGGGCCCATGTGCTGCTAACACTATGAATGGGTATAAGTATTTTGTTTCGTTTATCGATTGTGCATCTCGTGTCACCTGGCTGTATTTGATGAAGAACAAAAGTGATGTATTTGCTTGTTTTCGGGACTTTCATAAATATGTCCAGACTCAGTATAATGCAGTGGTGAAGATACTGAGATCTGACAATGGGACGGAGTATACCAATAGGACACTTGCAGAGTACTTGTCAGCACATGGAATACAGCATCAGACCTCTTGTGCATATACACCAGCACAAAATGGAGTAGCAGAAAGGAAGAACCGACATCTTCTGGAGACCGCAAGAAGTATGATGATCGACATGAATGTCCCACAACACCTATGGGGATATGCGGTGTTGACAGCAGCTCAACTTATAAACAGGATGCCTTCAAAAGTCCTGGGATGGAAGTCTCCATGTGAAGTATTACAAGGTAATAATAGTGGAATACTTCCACTAAAGGTGTTTGGATGTGTGTGTTTTGTGAAGGACAACAGACCATTCGTTGGAAAACTTGACCCTAGAGCAGTCAAGTGCATCTTCGTGGGCTACTCAGCAACTCAGAAGGGGTATGTATGCTGGAGTCCAGTAGAGAAGAAGAAATTTGTTAGTATGGACGTCCACTTCCGGGAGCATGAGCCATATTACCGCCAGGATGGAACTTCGTATAACACGCCTCATACTACAAGTATAAGGCGAGAGGGGGAGATAGAGAACTTGGAGAATCTGGTGGTAACCGATTTAGAAGTTTGGCATAGAGACACGGTTGAGGGGGAACATGAAGGTGAAGCGGAACAGAGGGAGGAGACGAGAAGTGTTACACCTACGGCTCAGGGGGAGTTACTGACCTACAACAGGAGAAACAACAAGCAGACTACAGGACCAGTACCTACAGTGTCAGTGCCAAGTCCCTTGCCTGCGCCTGTCCCAACTCCTGAGACACCTACACCACCATCCTCCTCATCTACACCACCACCCTCCTCAGGTGATATCGTTCCTCCGATGTCTCCCATACCACTACCTACACGAAGGACTACTCGTAGCAATGCGGGAAATCCTCCGGACAGATATGGTTGGGATCTTGCTAAGTTTGTTTCTTATGATCATATATCTTCTTCTCATGGAGCATTTATAGCATCTTTGGATAGTATTACTGTACCTAACAATTGGCAGGTTGCCAAGAACGATCCAAAGTGGAAAGCGGCAATGCACGAGGAGTTGGGAGCTCTTGAGAAGAACCACACTTGGGAGCTGGTGAGACTGCCAGAAGGGAAAAGAGCAGTTGGATGTAAATGGGTTTTTACTGTGAAACAGAACCCAGATGGACAGGTTGAGCGCTATAAAGCTCGACTGGTGGCAAAAGGATACAGTCAGACGTACGGCATTGACTATGACGAGACCTTTGCACCAGTGGCGAAGATGAGCACTGTCAGGACCTTGATCTCCCTGGCAGCCAATGGAGGGTGGAGGCTACACCAACTGGATGTGAAGAATGCATTTCTTCATGGAGATCTAGTAGAGGAGGTGTACATGGAGATACCACCAGGATTCGGCACAAAACAGACAGAAGGCAAGGTCTGCAGACTGAAGAAGTCTCTCTATGGACTGAAGCAGTCTCCTCGGGCATGGTTTGACAGGTTCAGGAGAGCAATGATAGGGATGGGATATCAGCAGATCAATGCTGATCACACTGTCTTCTTCAGACGGAGTGGAGGCCATATCACCATGCTTGCAGTATATGTAGATGATATGATTATCACAGGCAATGATGAGCAGGAGATCGCCCAACTCAAAGTAAAACTTGGCAAGGAGTTCGAGGTGAAAGATCTTGGCCCTCTTCGATACTTCCTTGGGATTGAGATTGCTCGAGATAATGAGGGAATCGTTCTTTCTCAAAGGAAGTACGCACTGGACCTGCTTACGGAAACAGGGATGATGGGATGTAAACCAGCTACGACACCGATAGACCAGAAGTTTAAACTGGATGCTGAAGCTGGAGAACCAGTTGACCGGGATAGATATCAGAGATTGGTGGGCAAGTTAATCTACTTAAGCCACACTCGACCTGATATCAGCTTTGCGGTAAGTGTAGTAAGCCGCTACATGCATGACCCCCGGAAGGGTCACATGGACGCAGTGTACCAGATTCTGAGGTACTTGAAGGGAGCCCCCGGGAAGGGACTGATCTTCAGAAGAAATAATCATGTAGGCATTGAGGGCTATTGTGATTCTGACTGGGCTAGCTGTGCTGACGACAGAAGATCCACATCGGGATACTGCATATTTGTAGGAGGCAACTTGGTCTCCTGGAGGAGTAAGAAGCAGTCAGTAGTGGCCAGATCAACAGCTGAAGCAGAGTATAGAGCTATGGCCTTGGGAGTCACAGAACTGTTGTGGTTGAAGAATATGCTGACGGAGCTAAAGCTGGACCAGGGAGCAAAGATGAAGCTATGGTGTGACAACCAGTCAGCTATTAATATTGCCAACAATCCAGTGCAGCATGACAGGACCAAACATATTGAGATTGACAGATTCTTCATCAAAGAAAAACTGGATAAAGGAGAACTAGAGCTGGGCTATGTTCCAACCAAAGATCAGGTAGCAGACGGACTGACAAAGGGGCTTAGTTCTATCAACATGATGAGAGGATGTGACAAGATGGGCTTAGTGAATATCTTTCGCCCATCTTGAGGGGGAGTGTTGATATATATATATAGTGTTATTGGGCTTTAGTCCCACATTGGCTAGAATGATAGGAGAGGAGGCTAGCCTCTCCTATATATATGTTGTTATTCCACTCACAATAAACTTACTTAAAGTCTCAACAATGTCGCCTACGAATTAACTCTTGTAGGTCGCAGCGGGTTGCTGGTCGACAATAGGTCAAAACTAAATATTACCAACATAAATGTTGGTATTTCCTTAATGTAGTTGTATACATTTTCAAGTGGCAAACCACGTAGAATTTTTTTTTTAAAAGTTGGTGACATAAGATTGTTCTATCCGTAGGGATACTACGAAAGTATTATTATCCTACCAACCATCATAGAACCAAAGTTCTATGTTTAGAATTATTATTATTGATTAATAATATCTTTATTTGCAACTATTGATAAGATATTGCCACATCTAGAAATTGAAACACATGAAAAACTAGATAGAGACATCTTATCTCTGACTTATAGTGCTACTACCAATACCATCCTTATAATTAGGATCTTTTTTAATAAATAATAGTGTGAAAGTAGTATCCGTGATAGCTGGTCATGCTCATATTATTGAAGGCTCTAGCAGAGCATACTTAATTTTACAAAATATCTTATACTCTCATAATTCCAGAAGAGAATTATTGAGTTTTAAGGACATTACAAGGGCAAACAGGTATCATATTGTCATCATAAGCAAGGATAACAAAATAAAAATTTGTATAACCTCTAGCATAGGGAAGAACCAGAAGTTCGTTCTAGAGATATTCTCCAGCTTATCATTAGGGGTCTACTTTATTCACATTGGGGTAATTGAGTCACAAACTACCATAAGCCAAAGGCTCAATCCTAAGGGTCCATTGTGAGGCAAAAGCCTAATAATCATATAACTTTTAAGATGTTTCATGATCAAAAAGACACCCTAAAACAATGATGATGAGAATTATGAAAAATAATTCGTGTGATCATCATTTAGCAAATTGCAACATACATCCTTAATCTTAAGGATAAGTTTGTTTCTAAACCATCAATCCTAAAGATTGTATCTGAATAACTAGTAGCATAGTTTCGAATTACACTTTTTGGCTTATGTTGGTATTATTTGAAACTATAATATTGAAATTTAAAACTATAATATTGGCATCTATGTTTTATGAGTTTTAATCTCCTTGGATTATTATTTCTTCTAGACATAATTTTTTTTGATCTGTCACGTTAATAAGATAGAATTTCCACCGTTAGGGGGAGATAGGAAGAAAATAAATACCTTGTTCTATGAGAACGTCGTGAATTATTGTTATATACGGACTTTATGAATCATCGTTCGAGAAGAACGTCGTAAAACATCGTTCCAGAAGAATGTATAATGGCATTCTTCCACTTTACCTAATCGCGAATAAAGTAGGAGAAGTTATTTCTTGTACTTCATTACAAATAAATTACATGCTTACTCGATTATGTTGTATAAATAGTTATACCAACTATGAAGCAAATGAATAAGTTCTATATTAAGAACACATAAGACATAATGGTTCTAAATATTCATCTCTCCAAAAGAAGAGGCCGAATAATATAATACGCCCTAATGCCCTTGAAGAAGTAGCTTCCGAAGAACCATCTCCTGTAGAGAAAAAGTTTATAATGGTCTGGAAGATGTCATGAACTAAAGATTAAATTTCTTAAATTATATTACTCTGGTAGAGGATATACCTCAGATTCTAGAAAAGACTGAGAAAGAGATACCGGTACCCATGAAATCTCTGTTTTATACATAGTTAAGAATAATTTGGAATTAATAAGTTTGTCATAAATG
The DNA here is from genome assembly GCA_029216955.1 of Iris pallida. Classification (NCBI taxonomy): domain Eukaryota; kingdom Viridiplantae; phylum Streptophyta; class Magnoliopsida; order Asparagales; family Iridaceae; genus Iris; species Iris pallida. Next base: position 55,332 of record JANAVB010034676.1, on the reverse strand, counting down.
ACATTATCAAATAAGAATAAAAAGGGTGATAAAATTAAAGATTAACACTAAAACCACGAATAATCTAATGAAAAGATGCGATATCTCTTGCAAGATGTGGAGTGTTCGGTCCTACTGTACAAAATCGAAAAAAATAAACCCAGTAGGTTTTGAATGAGTTTTTGTAACAAATAGAGATCTAAATGTACAAGAGCAATGTTAGCTCAAGTATTCACGAAATGATCATGAATAGAATTTGAAAAAATATATTCTCCGATCATGATAGCCTAGACGATAAGATGTATCCTCGAAGGTCATGGATTTAAAATCTTTAGGTATATCCTTGAAGGATTTGATATTACCATGTTATCCCCGAAGGATCTACAGATGAGACATATATGGATTAAACCATTCATAATAATATGATAGGGTCATTGAACTAGACCGGTCAAGCTACACATATGTAACGCCCCAGTCCTAAAATACTTGGGACTAAGTACGTAGACATGCCAGCTGCATGCATACGAAAAATACTCCAATATATGAAAACTTCGTATGAATACATAAGTTGTAAAATGCAGTAAACCAAGACAACTAAATCTCATCCACCAAATAAGAAAATAATAATATAAATCAATTATGAAATTTGTCATTTATACATGTAGTTGGGCGGAGACAAATCCAATACCAACCATTTAAATGAGAAGAATAATACACGGGAGAAAATACGAAGGAAAGGTAGCAAGTCGACCCAAGGACAATCCTTTGCGAAGGAATAGAGAAGATCACGGCCTTGGCCTGAACACCTGCAAATACCACAAAAGCACACACCTGGAGAGATCACCAGATCCTCAGAGGGACGTAACAAGATACAAGAAGAACATGCCACATAACTGAATATATATAATATGTCTTAAATCACAAGTAAAATAGTTCCAATCGTAACAAGATTCAATATCTCATCATCGAAACAGTGGACTACCCCTACAACCAAACAAGGACAAAGGGTAGCACACTATTCCGTGATATGACATTGTTCCATGCTACTAATGGAACAGCAGTGACTAAGTACGTAGGACCGAAAAAGAAGCGATATCTCTTTCTTCTAACAAATTTTGCCTTCATGAACTAGACCGATCAAGCTACACATATGACATGCATGTCCCACACAGACATACCTTCTTGTGCTCCATTTCAATTATGCCACAGGTATGATGTATTTCTCCATAAAACAAACCATAGAGACCTATTTCTTTCCATTTGGATTTAACTATGCAATATCGACTCATTTCCTTGACCAAACTGAATGCCCATGATCTATGCACGACACATCACACCTATGATATATGCATTCCGTACAGGCAAGCACATGCCTCCTATACAATACCAAACATCAATTCCGTACATACTAGTCATTAGGACTTAAAGAATCCAAACACTTACTTAATCAAGTTCTATATGAAGTTTCCTGTACTTACTAAGGACTTTCAATTCTGTGCCCATGAACTCTATTTTCCTAAAATTCTGTCTCATCTCTTAGTACCTATGTTAGGCGAGGACTGAAATTTCTTCGACCGACATATTCTAGTTGTATTAAACAAGAGATTCCTACCATCTTGTTGGAAGCATGGCCGATAGAAACAATTTAGAATGTAATAATCCTCCTATAGAAGTTATTGACCAAGAACTCGGTGGCAATAACTAGGCTCACTTAGCATCCGTGACTGCGGTCAGAACTTCCAATAATCTCGTGCCACCCTTTAGAAACCGTCCTTTTCAGAAGTCTTGTAACGATGATTTGCACGATTAGCCAACTTCTATAAGTTGGGTAGGGCCTTGAACCAAGAAAACCTAACTTGTAGAATATGGCGCCAATTTGGATTCCGTTACAACCACCCCTTCAACCTTTCGAAAATCGAATTACAATTTGACGTACCTGCACTCCCTTGTATTTAATCTCGTTATTTTATATTTTATATATTAAGATTATTTTAATTTCGAGGACAAAATTTTTATAAGTTGGATAGGATGTAAACCCCCTCTATTTTTATGTTATTAATAAATATTTCTTTGAGCATTATCACATTTATAAAGATTTAGTAGATAATTATATAAATTATTTTCTATATAGGAACTAGTAGGTAAATAGTAATCCTTATTATGTTGTCTAAAAAAGAAGAAGAAGATAAATTATTATTATTATTTTTAAAGTTGATCTCTCTTAGGATTTTGTTTCATATTATACAAAGAAATACTTCATAAAAGTATTTCCTATGTTTAAATATTCTTAGGTTTTATATATAAATATGGATACATATGAAATATGTATGGTTATATGCTTACACCCAAATATTCCTATATATGGCTGATATATATATTTTTTGATATATATGTATTGGCATACATATATATATATATATATATATATATATATATATATATATATATGGTGGTGTATATATATATGGTGGTGTATGTATATGGTGTATATATATACACCATATATATATGGTGGTGTATATATTGTTATATAAGAATGGAAATATATATATATTGTAAAAAAAATTCTACTGTTCACGTGAACATTAGCACCTTCAATCTCGACCTCCCCTGTGTGTCTGCGGAAGAGAAGCAAGTTTAGGGAAGATTCAAAATGTGAATCTCCCAACATACAAAAACAAATCCCTTCAAATAATTTGTGATTGATCCTTACGAGATACTCTACCATCTAAACCTCTCAATCCTGACCCAAGCCCAATAGGAATTCAAAATTTAATTCGATTTAATTTCGGATTTAAGAGCTCGGTATTAAACTATAAACCGCAGACTATGGAAATCTACAGCCTCCAACTCCTTCCCGCTGTCATGCCCCGACCCGAAATTACCCAAATCATCGTCTTCGCAGGGGGCATGATGTCGTACGGGCCTGGAGTTGCGCTCGTGCAAGGCAAGATGACAAGTTCTCAAATGGTTATCTTTGAGTTGATATTAACAACAAAAGAAAAACAGAGTATATGAAACAATTCTCTTTATTGATATTCAAAATGAGATTACAAAGGCTTTCGATAGCCCAACAATATATGCCAGATTGGCTACAACACTCAGGTTCTCTCTTGCCCACAAAAGATTTCACCGTTCCATACATTATGCCTTCTATATCTCGGTCGCAACAATCCTATTGCATGTCCGAGCATCAATACGGTCGCACGCCTCAATACGCTTTGGCATTCTAAGCCTCAACGCGTTCAAGTGAAGCTCCGTCGCGTGCAGACCAATCCCTGAACCTGCTAGCAAACTAGTGGGGGATTAGTACTTTCATCCTCGTTTTACTGATCAAAGACCTACTTAACAAACCGACATTTAGTATTATATTGATTCATGCAAACATACAATTTGGTTCTCTTTCTATGTTCTCCTTAGGATGAGTTCATGGCATATTAGAAAACTGTAAAGCATGTTATCATAACAAGCATGTTATTCAATTCGCATAAGTAAACAGGCAAGCAATCTCGTATTGTTTCGTGACTTCTTACCAATATCGACGCATTCGTCCTTGCACCGACGCAAGGTGAATATGCCTATCAGCTTTCTTTGTCATGTTATAAGTGCTCTCTATGCGGATCTATATGTGCACGATATGTGTGTACCTTGCACTTTCGACCCAGGATCTATTTGTGCAGGATATATGTATACCTTGTACTTTAACCCATCGCCCTTAACTATATGAAGGTCACTAGCTTTCCGGGCTAGAATAGACTTATATTTATCAAATCGAATATGAAAGATGATGATCACTCTGTTGCGGTTGCTAACCCAAACAATCAAAGGACCCCTAAAATACTCGAGTAAGTGGCTTATCACATTCACTAGAAGGTCGCTACCCGTCTAAATGAAGTGCACCAACAATATCGATTTTACTCGCAGTCCCTCCTAGGCCGAACGGTCCCAGCGCCCTAGTGAACAACGTTCGAGGGAAAATAACACCCGTGTACGAGCAATATGTCTTTAAGTCCATTGGACCATGCAACGCATCTTATTTTTCATACAACCAAGCAAGTTTGTCTATATCTATTTCAATTAGTACAACGCTCCAATGTTCTCAATGAACGCCCCGAAGGCCATGAATATTTCGAAGGCACCATGCCGCATCGACAGTTATGCCACATCCGTGCCACAACTATTCTCCTCGTCGCAACGATGCCATCTTTTGTAAGTATTATGCAGCTACGCACATTCGCCGTCTTTCCTTGCATCATGCATTCAATGCACGCCTCGAAGCCGTGTTTTCATATTCTACGCCTTAGTATTCAACGTGTTATACTTATGTTCCATCCTTCCAACTCGGACAACTGAGGCACGCCTCGATAAGTTATTCAATATTCTATCGCTCGTGCACTGAGGCACTCGCACCGATATAGTCTTTCAATATTCTAGCATGCTAACTCGTACGCGGGGCACGGAATGATTTATGCACTGGGGCACTCGTCGATATAGTTATCTCATGTTCTTATGGCTTGCGCACCGAGGCGCTCGCCTTTGCGATATTCAATGTTCCATAGCGACTCGTATATTTGCTGTACGATTCATTTTAATTGTTCTATCTAGTGTTCGACACATACTATGTTTATCTCTCTATCGAGCCATGCCCGTGGCGTTGATAGGTTAACTCAGCATACAATGATATATATATTTTACTTAGGCATGAAGGAGTAGGAAAGAGAGTCAATGTTCCCCCACCTTGAGTCGATATGCCATGTCGTTTCGTCGAGCCGATGCGGCTCGATTTTATAATTTCATAACTTCGTTGTACGGCTAACTCTTCTGACTTAGCCATTTGAACACTTCGTGCTTCATTGAATTATACGTCCGATTTGGCTTACCGTGCCAATGCCTCAGTCCGTCGTAAGGCGACGATTGGTTTCGTGGACCCCTTTTTGAATAAGGCAAATGTCAACCTCTAATATTTCAGCATAAACGTATAGCCTGCACACGAAATCAATTAAAATCAATACTTGCATCGATTCGGACTTGCGGCTTGGTCGATTCAATTTCTTAGAATCTTCGAGCCGACTCAACGTACTTATCCTTTGGGGCAATGTAGAGCTTCGCATTGATTCAACTCGATGTATTTCTTTTGGGACAAGGCAACTCTTTGCATCGACTTAGTATCGATGCATTGCTTGGGACAATATAACTCTCATATCGATTCGCATCGATATATTTTATTCGGTCAATACGACTCTTTTAGTCAATTTCTCAGCATAATGCGCCGTATGGAGCGAGGCATTACAGAATATACTACTCAAAACAAGGTTCGTCCTTGAACCAAAACCAACACTTCAATTATGTATTTTATAGATCGTTTCACGATCTCGTCCTACCAATGTTGTTCAGTTTCACACTATCTTGCAAGCTTTTTATTAACATTCCAAAGTCTTTCCTTCAGCTCGGTTGGAATTTTTGTCTATAACTTGATTTGGATCCGTACCTATATTCAAGGCGTCCCAAAGATATATGTATTTCGACCAAGTCCAGTGGTAGCAAATTAGAACAAAGCTGACAGGTAAATTTTAATCATATGCTTGCAATCTCGTACTCTTGATCGAACTTGGGCTCTAGTACTTGTTCTTGCAATTCTAACGCATATGCATATTGATACACATGCGATCATCCAAGAAAAGTCAAGGCACACGATGCGATTCAAAAATCGTATTTCTTACTTCGTAAGTTTTATCGAAACTATCAATTCTATGCGTCGCCTCAAGCCATCGTGCATCCGATCACAACGAGTCTCCGCAACGCCTTGCGTTCGACGTTTCTACCCAACTTATTTCTGAAGTTTCACTTTGTAACCTATCTCGATATGATTTTCTTTGTTGACTTGCAATTGCATCAACATTCAGGACTACGTCTGCTAGGTTACCTAGACACCGTGCTCAAATTCTCTCGATGCAACTTTAAATTGACATTGCACAAAGGCCACAATCTATCTGACATAATAGTTTATATTGAGGCGACAGCACTCAAGGCAACGATCGCCTTGACACGAAGGTCTTTACGATGCACCTTACGTTCGATTCCTATCGAGTAGAAAATTTCTAATCAAATTCCCAACTTATTTGTCTCGCAACATCGAACATAATTTCGATTCACGCAAGCTCAATTGCAAGGTAAATCTAAATCTAACGACATAACTCGTAAGTCATTCTCTTACCACTCGCGCTCGTGCATAGCACGATTCTCAAAATCGCCTAGACTTATCGTCAACATGCACCACATTATATTTGTTATCGATGCAATTTCATATGCGATGTCGCATGGGTCATCTTACGGGTCTGCAATATTCAATTTGATTTGGCGGTCAAGTCTTCTAGGGTCAGCTGTCCCGAATCTATGGTCGATTATTGTGGTTCATCACCGAAGGACAGTTTACTATGAACCATGCAATATCTTATTTAGAGCAAAATCACGTTCCGACGATTTCGATGTGACTACCCAATTTTAGAAAAAACCATTTCTATCGACGCAACTTATGCGCAACTATCCTCCAAGTAAAGTCATGCACTACCGTCGATGATTTTGTAATTTACGAAACATCTACTTGTATCTAGTTCGAGTCTATCTTATTTGCGGTTGACACACGAGATGCTATACGCATCGAGCAATCGTCGATGACTTATAGTCTCGTTTTGATTGTGCGAGGTATACTCCATTTTGTATTCTCACATCGTGCTTGTGTTTTCTTACGTATCGATCTCGATACGTCGTGTCAATTTCGATAGCGTAAGGGTCAACTTTGATTCTGTTTAAACGTCGACAACTTGCATTGCATACGTCCAAGTTTTTTCACAAACATTTCCGTACGTTTCCAATCGTTTATCGATTCGTTGCATTTCGTTATACTTCGTTCATGTAACCAAATTACCGATTATTCAACATCGAACCCTCGGGTTATACGATCACGTCCTCTAAGTTTTTGTGTGTTTCAGTCGTACTCAAATGAGTTTCACCGTAACGTAACCAACTATCTCTTTGGCAGTATTTATCCGTATCAACCAACTCTTCACCGTAGTCGCATATCGTGCGATCCGATTATATTTTGTCTCGCCCAACATTTCTATCGAGATCGCAAGTCGTGCGATTCGATTACAACGTTTCAAGTTTCCTATCCCGCCGATCCGATTGTTGCCTCAAGGCCTAATCGTTTTGCTAGTTTTCGTCACTCGACCGACATAAATTTTCAATCGATGTATCATTCAATGATACAAGTCCCGCCTTACTGTTCTAACCGATCATCGAAGAACACTTGCATCAACATGCCGTCATACAAATTTTCAATCGAGTCTCGGTGCAATCCTATCCGTTGCGGACGAATCTTCTGCAATTCTCACAATGCGTTATACAACCCACCGCACAAGTGGTATTGCATATACCACTCGAAATCGAGCCATTCATCGCACCGGTGGTATGCCATATACCACTCGAAAATCAAGTCATTTTTCTCGCATACGTGGTATGGACCAACAATCTCTTCCGACTCACGATTTCCACAGTGATCATAACGATCACAACCTTAACTCTTGATTAATCAAAATCCGACACAACTTGGCCAATGCATTCATTTGCCAACACAAGCTCGGTGTGCAACCGAACCGATTTCGTTTCTCGATTTATAACTTTTGTTTTCTTTCATTGCATCTTGTGCAACAATTCATTCTCGATATCCGTTGCACTTCGTGCAGCAATTTTTCTTTGATATGTGTTGCACCACGTGCAACAATTTATTTCCGATACGCATTGCACATCGTGTACCGACTTATTTTCGACATTCATTGCACTCTTACAATAATTTATTTTTGATATCTATTGTACCTCATGCAACAATCTATTTTCGATACGCATTGCACATCGTACAATAATTTATTTTCGACATTCATTGCACCTTGACATCTGTTGTACCTCGTGCAATAATTTATTTCCAACATCCATTGCACCATGTGTAACGTTTTATTTCCGATATTCAAAGTCAATATGTGAATCCGTTCAACACATTCGACATCAACTTTCATTTTCTTTTAATGCATCATTTACAATCAACGCGTGGCAATTGCCGCAGCAACATTCTACGACTTTCATTATATTGAGGCAATCAACATTTCTCCTATCGATCGTTGCAAACAACGAATATCTCAAATTACAATTCACGACGTTTTGCATCCGCAGCAACAATTCCTTGAATTCACATCTCGCAACTTGTTGCACTTACAGCAACAAATCTATTACGACTTTTTCAGCAAACACCATGTAATTTCTAAAACAACACGCGGCAAAATTACATGATTTGTATTAGACTTATTGTATGGAACATCCAGTGCGGCATCGAGTAGAGTCCAGAGTGATTTGATTGGTGGTGGAAAACTCTTTGGAATTGAAACGAAGCAAGCGTCCAGAGAAAACTGAGCCTAGAGCTCTGATACCAATTTGTCACGCCCCGACCCGAAATCACCCGAATCATCATCCTTGCAGGGGGCGTGATGTCGCACGAGCCTGGATTTGCACTCGTGCAAGGCAAGAAGACAAGTTCTCAAATGGTTATCTTTGAGTTGATATTAACAACGAAAGGAAAACAGAGTATACGAAACAATTTTCTTTATTGATATTCAAAATGAGATTACAAAGGCTTTCGATAGCCCAACAATATATGCCAGATTGGCTACAATACTCAGGTTCTCTCTTGCCCACAAAGGATTTCACCGTTCCATACATTATGCCTTCTATATCTCGGTCGCATCAATCCTGTTTCATGTCCGAGCGTCAATGCGGTCGCATGCCTCAATACGCTTTGGCATTCCAAGCCTCAACGCGTTCAAGCAAAGCTCCACCGCGAGCAGACCAATCCCTGAAACTGATAGCAAACTAGTAGGGGATTAGTACTTTCGTCCTCACTGTACTGATCAAATACCCACTTAACAAATTGACATTTAGTATTTGTATTGATTCACGCAAACGTATAATTTGGTTCTCTTTCTATGTTCTCCTTAGGATGAGTTCATGGCATATTCGAAGACTGTAAAGCATGTTGTCATGGTAAGCATGTTATTCAATTCGCATAAGTAAACGGGCAACCAATCTCGTGTTATTTCGTGACTTCTTACCAATATCGACGCATTCGTCCTTGCACCAACGCAAGGTGAATACGCCTATCAGCTTTTTCTGTCATGTTATAAGTGCTCTCTATGCGGATCTATATGTGCACGATACGTGTGTACCTTACACTTTCGACCCAGGATCTATCTGTGCAAGATATATGTATACCTTGCACTTTCAACCCATCGCCCTTAACTATATAAAGGTCACTAGCTTTCCGGGCTAGAAAGGACTTATATTTATCAAATCAAATATGTAAGATGATGATCACTCTGTTGCGGTTGCTAACCCAAACAATCAAAGGACCCCCGAAATACTCGAGTAAGTGGCTTATCACATTCACTAAATGAAGTGCACCAACAATACCGATTTTACCCATAGTCCCTTCTAGGCCAAACGGTCCCAGCGCCTTGGTGAACAACGTTCGAGGGAAGATAACATCCATACACGGGCAATATGTCATTAAGTCCATTTGACCATGCAACGTATCTTATCTTTCATACAACCAAGCAAGTTTGTCTATATCTATTTCAATTAGCACAACGCCCTAATGTTCTCAATGAACGCCCTGAAGGCCACGAACATTTTGAAGGTACCATGTCGCATCGACAATTATGCCACATCCGTGCCACAACTGTTCTCCTTATCGCAATGACGCCATCTTTTGTAAGTATTGTGTAGCTGCGCACATTCACCGTCTTTCCTTGCATCGTGCATTCAATGCATGCCTTGAAGCCGTGTTTCCATATTCTACGTCTTAGTATTCAACGCGTTATACTTATGTTCCATCCTTCCGACTCGTGCAACTGAGGCACGCCTCGATAAGGTATTCAATGTTCTATCGCTCATGCACTAAGGCACTCGTACCGATATAGTCTTTCAATGTTCTAGCATGCTAACTCATACGTGGAGGCACGGAATAACTTATGCACTGGGCACTCGTCGATACAGTTATCCCATGTTCTTATGGCTTGCGTACCGAGGCGCTCGCCTTTGCAATATTCAATGTTCCATAGCGACTCGTACATTTTCTGTACGATTCATTTCAATTGTTCTATCTAGTGTTCGACACGTACTATATTTATCTCTCGATCGAGCCTCGTCCATGGCGTTGATAGGTTAACTCAGCATACAATGATATATATTTTTTACTTAGGCATGAAGGAGTAGGAAAGAGAGTCAATGTCCCCCCACCTTGAGTCGATATGCCTTGTCGTTTTGCCGAGCTGATGCAGCTCTATTTCATAATTTCATAACTTCGTTGCGTGACTAACTCTCCTGACTTAGCCATTCGAGCACTTCGTACTTCATTAAATTATACGTTCGATTTGGCTTACCATGCCAACGCCTCAGTCCGTCGCAAAGCGACGATTGGTTTCACGGACCCCTTTCTGAATAAGGCAAAATATCGACCTCTAATATTTCAGTGTAAACATATAGCCTGCACAAGAAACCAACTAAAATCAATACTTGCATCGATTCGGACTTGCGCCTTGGTCGGTTCGATTTCTTAGAATCTTCGAGCCGACTCAACGTACTTATCCTTCGGGGCAATGCAGCGCTTCGCATCGATTTAACTTGATGCATTTCTTTTGGGACAAGGCAACTATTTGCATTGACTTATTATCGATGCATAGCTCGAGACAACGTAACTCTCGTATCGATTTATATCGGTACATTTCATTCAGTCAACGCGACTCTTTGAGTCAACGTCTCAGCGTAATGCGCCGTGCGGAGCGGGGCATTGCACCTGCAGCCCAACCTTCAGACCCCGACCACCCCGACGACTTGGCACACATCCCTAGATGTCTGCATGCAGTTGACAAGCGCCTCATCGCCAGAGAACCCTTGAAACCTGACCGTAAACAGAGAGAACTATGTTTCGCACAGCCGCGAGGTACCCTCCTTGCTCTTCTCGTTTCTTCATGCATAGTTATTATTTTTTGAAACTGTAAGTTCCTGTGTATAGACTATATATCCCTCTAGGACCCCCATCAATTGGATCGTATAGATACCAAGTGTTTTGCTCGAAAATTCGATGCAAAGTTGGAAAAAAATTGTTTTCTGAAACAGTTAAAAACTGTCCCAAACCCCCGACTTGGAAGCCAGATTCTAAACCATACAGTAGGGTTTTCGAAAATCAAATTCAAAACAGTCCAAGATAACATATACGGGATTAAAATGCACTTGTTAGATTTACTTTTTAGTTATTATTCATGAAGTTATTCGCTGTTAAAGATTCGAGAAAAACTGCGTTTTCAAAACCAAAATTTTTAGAAAACTTTCTGATACGGTGTGCGTTCCGACAAACCGAGCAACGTGGTCGTGCACTATATACATCAAAAGGCATGTAGGGATGTTTTCGACGTATGGGAACTGACAGAACTCGATTTTGTTACGTATGCGCACCAAAATCAGTGCGTATCCGTCAAGATACTCTCGTATCGACCTTTTGCAAACTAGGCCATAACTTTGTGCACGTTCGTCGTATCAAGACGAAACTTGTGCCAGCAAGACCGAATCACTTTTCTGGTCCTGTGTGCCAAGGTTGGTCCGATTCTGAGAAGGTCGACCGGAACGCCTATTTGGCAGGCCTGCGACCCGCTCCAACGGACAAAATTGTGCACGGTCCGCCAAAATCTAACTTTGGACATATAGTTGGGTACGTCTCCTCAAACCTAACCCGCAGACATATAGTTTGACGACTTTAGAGATCGTAGATATTGGTAAGCATTTCGGTACAAAACGGGTCCAACGACGGACATCGTTTTGATCCGGAATTATGATTTTGCCCCTGTTCCAGAATTGGACTTTTGGACAGGCATTTTCTAGATATATCTTTTACATCGGGAATGTTCTTGATATTTGTTTCAGCATCCGGAGCCATTCATGGATTTTGAGATTTCTTGCTAACGTGATAAGTTGCTTGGAGTTGCTATTCCCGCACTGCCAGGCAAGATACCTTGCCACCTTACTCTGTGATTTACTTTATCTTATTTTCCAGTTATTTATTTTCAGCATTTTTACATGTTGATAGTATTATATCATTGTGCGTCCAAGTCACACATGGGTACAAACGACTGTATCAGTGTTTTACTTGTTTTGTTCTATTTTCTTGCATTGACTTAGAATAGTGACCACCCATTGGTGATGAGGTACTGGTATATCTCATATGGCCTTGACACATGCTTTATAACGTGTTGTGAGTCACATATAGGATACGTACTCTCGTAGTCTTTCGGCCACCAATACGTATGTGACGTACGACGGTTAGGAGTAGCTGCCAATAGAATTACATGCTAGTGGACTTGACAGTTACTACAGGCATCTATGAGACATGGATATGACCCTTAGACATTGGATGGGGAGGACAGTTCCTTAACGTATGGGCCACGTATGTATTTTCCTATTCCTGATCCTGCTAGCCCCTGGTATTCGATGAATGTTATGCTTTGAGGTCCATGCTATCCTGGTGGGACCATACCTGAGTTTCCTGTACCTGCAGCCAGAGTGTCCATGCGTTGATGGTTTGTTCTTAACTGCATTATCACTATAGAACTGGTAGGCACCCTATTGCATGCATCCCTTTATTTTCTATTATATATCACATTTTATATGGTATATTCTTTATGTATCTTGTTACGTCCCTCTGGGACTTGAAGTACCATTTTTAAATAATATAATTTTTTATTATCATTTACTCAGCACAATATTTTAGAATAATATTAGGCACATAAATTATTCTTGATAAATGTTTTGATCAAATAAGATATGCAGATGCATGGTATTTATTTGATACTCATAAAGGGGATACCACAAACAAGGTATATTTTATAAATAATGTTGCAGGTATTTTAGAGAGATAAATCAAATCATTGCGACAATATCATCAAAACAAACAGAGGATGTGCATGGCTATATTTTCAACAGTTCAATATATCATAAAGAGTTACGAGCTTTCATAAATCACAAATAAAGCTTGCAACCTCTTCATAAGGATATGAGTATAAATGTATAGACAAATAAAGTGTTGGAGTGAGATATAATATTGTATTGAGGGTTAATTTTTTTATTTTGAATTGATGTAAGAATAAGAATGTAATATTTTTGAGGGGGTGCATCCTGTAGACGCAAGCATCCTAAAGATGCTAATGGAGACATCTTGATGTATGACTTTGCACATTGTACTCTTTTCCTTCGTTAAGGTTTTTCCTACTAGGTTTTCCTTTTGAAAAGTTTTTAACGAGGTAGTATAAGTCGCACCAACTTAGATTCTTGAATAATCATATTCCTGAAGAATATTATTGTACTATTTTCTTTTCTATGAATTTTTTCCAAAGGGTTTTTGTCACTCCCGTTTTCCATTATACGTATTTTCAGTATATGTGTACGAAATTCTGACATTTGTCAGGTGGCCCATGCTTTAACTTGTCTTGCTTATGCCTTGTCTTAGTTTAATCTTGACTTGGATTAGCTTTGGTTTAGTTCACCTTGGCTTGTCTTGGTTTGGTTCGAGTTGGTTCATCATGAATGAACTTTGTATATAAACCAACTTCTCTCTCTCCTCTTATTAATTTCATTTAATTCTTCTTCTTCTTCATTTACTCCTCCACCAAACCCTAGGCAAGTCCAACTTGTTCCATAAAGGATCTTTATTTTTATTGTTCCATTCTCTTTCTTGATTGATTCTAAGCATCTTTAGAACTTGAAATTTTTGATTTTGATGGATAGATTTTTGTACATCTAAGTTTTAACTTTTACTTGTTTTCTTAGTTTTGATCATTAAAAACATGTTATTTCCAAAAACTAATAGTTTCATGTTGTGAAAAATTTAATTCTACCCAATTTTGGTTTTTGAACCGCTTAATTTTAACTTATTTTGAAGAAGTTATGACATTTTTGTGTTCACGGGTTCCCGCACATGTTCGGTGACGCTGGGACGATGAACAGTGCCGTTTGTCGCACGCCTGCGTGCCGTTCTCTTGCGCTCCGTACGTCGTAGCCAATTTAGTCCACGCGCTACACATTTCGTGTGCCGTGCGCCCGCACAATTTGCTTGTCGCTCGCCTGCGCGCCGTGCTCTCGCGCTCCGTACGCCGTGCTCTCGCGCTCCGTGCGCCATGGCCAATTTGGTCTGCGTGCTGCACGTTTCACGCGCCACGTGCCTGCACATTTTGTTTATCGTGCGACTGCACGCCTTGGTCAGTTTTCCCCCCGCGGCGCGCGTGGCCGCCCGCGAATACATCTAAATAACTGTTTTTGTCTGTTTAAGCTATTTTGTAGGTGAAATCTTATAAAACTCAAAACATGAAAGTTATAGATCATCGTCTTGGCTTCAAGAATATTCTTATTTCACCTTAACTGGAGTTTATATGCAACTGATAGTTTCAATCATTGTTCTTGATCCTCTTTGCTTATTTTCTGTACTTGGCCAAAATTACGGCGACCCGACTTGATAATCTTGAGCTAGTAACTTGAACTTGAACATGACGACATGATCCCATCTTGATATTCTTGATAGTGGTCCGTCAGGTGCAATCTTGACATGTACTCTTGGCATGATAAGTAAACCTGACATGACATGTAAAATCTTAATTATTGTTACGACAGCTATTCCTGTCTTGCTAAGTGTAACCCTTGTCTTGACTCTGTGGTTGATTTTTTTTATTATGACTGTACAAGCTAACTATCTCATATTGCATGATGTCTAGGGCATGGATTTCTGGTTACCACGGTAAGGGATTCATAATGAATCTGACTAGGTTAACGACTAGATCGATCAAGTAGTTTGTATAGAGAGATTTTCCAGTTACAGACGATCCCGTTATCCCGGCAACACATGTGGACTTGTAGCCTGCCGTCGAGTATGGTACATTTTCAGCACACTGTCATATGTTGTACTCCTTGTAAACTAAAAGTACTCTTAAATTTTGATAAACTCTTGTAACCCCCGTCTGGATAACCTAGATATCTGCAGGACTTGTGACTGCGGGAACATCTCAACTGTATCTTGTTAGTAACTAGGCCTGTGATAACCCTAGTTAGCTAATGATAGCAAGCCGTAGGAATTGATTGGCCGTGCCTGAATGATTGTCTCATGATTAACATGGAAATTATATTCAATCTATTGTTTTCTTAATGCAAGCTAGTCTGTTCTTTAAAGCACGTCTTATGCCATTTAATTATCATTGTACCAAAAAATGCATTTAGGAACAATTTTTATGTCCCTAATATTTTTAGGAACATATCATAATCGTTCCTAAAGTGGCATTGCAATATTTGGAACGGTTACAAAACGTTCCAAATTTTAGTCTGGAACGGTTATGAAATGTTCCTAAAGCATGATTTTGTAACATACATAATATGTTCCTAAATTAATTTTGGAATGCCCTTGAAATGTTTCTAAATATCATTTTTGAAATGCTTTATGCCCGTTCCTAAATATAATTTTTAACACTTTCGCATTTTTCTTGCGGTTAGTTTTGAAACACTTATTAATGTTTTTGTATTTTTTTAATTTTAATTCAACATTCTAATTTTTAGGTTGAACCACATATCTAACCAAATAAACACATAATAAATAATGCACTATTTTTTTCAACATGCCCTAAATCAACATCTTAGAGCTCCATTAAATTAACCAAAACTGCATAATTTAATAAAAACAACTAATAACATATTCCAAAAGTTAAATCTTTATAAAATGTCATCAAAAGTATATAATGTAAAAATACAAATAATATATAAAATTTAGCCTAGACTTTAAAAGGTAATCTGTTTATAAATATCATGATATTCATGAAGAAACATTCTTGCATGACTTTATTTTGTATCCTCATCAACCACAACTATCGAATCCTCAATCCTCAATGAGACGCGTCTGTGCCTAGTTCATTGGTTTGTAGTTGCTGCTGAAAATGAGCCAACAAAAGTTCAGATTAAATAGTGCATCAATTACTTCATTTTGAGCTTAATTTGTTCGAGAGTGAGTAGTGAGCTGTGAGTCCATAGATGGCGAACCAACAACATATAGTTCTGCAAGAATGTCACAAAATGCAACCATATTAAGTAAAGTAGTTGGACGTAATTAAAGAAATTAAATTAAATACATGATTCTAAAATCCATGTGTGATTCTGTTAGGGTAGCACAAATGATAGAGTTTGAAACAAAAGATTGAACAATATTTATTTTGATGGCTGCAATTATAGGTACTTAAATGTTTTTACCAACAACTAAAGCTTCAAGTTAAGGATCAAGAATAGGCAGGTGCTTCACATTTAAAGAATGATAAAGCTTGCAATTGAAAAAACCCAAGAGAACCCTTCAGTGAAGAAGAGATGACAAATGATATCTTTATAACTTACTAGCTTATATTTTGTGATTTTCTTTTGGAGATTCTTGGAAGTGTGACACTCCTCTTACTTTTTAACTCTTTCTTGACTATTTAAAGAGCCCCTTGGGCGTGCTTAGTATTCCAAAATTCATAGAGAATTCCAAAAGTTCCAACTACAAAGGTTTCGGTAATTGCTTCAATAAATTAATATGGCTGACTACTTTCTAAACTCCTGATTACACTTTTGATCAGAACTGGTCTAAAGAGGGTTTCTTATTTTATTTGTAGTTGTGTGACAATTGAATTTGGGCCTGGGGTTTTAGGGATTTTTTGAGTTTCGGGTTAGAGTTTGGGTTTACCAAACATGCCTTCAACCGAGCTGATTGATGAAATGATACGAGAAGCCAAACCGAAATAGATTGTGATAAGGCTTGTGTTGTTGTTTTTACAGAAGAAAAAAAGCAGATAACTTACTATAATTTTTTATAAGTACAATTATGTCTCATCCGCAGTGATCTAATATGACCTTCATGTTTCTAGAACAACATTGTAAAGATTCAGAAAGTTTATGATGCATTCTTGGCTGAATTTCCTTTGTGCTTTGGCTACTGGAAGAAATATGCCGATCATGAGGGTCGTTTGGAAAGCGTCGACAAGGTTGTGGCGGTCTATGAATGGGTTATTTTAGCAGTGACTTATTCTGTAGAGATTTGGTTACATTATTGTGTGTTCACCATATCAACATTTGAATATCCAGATATCATTAGAAGGTAACAATCATTTTCTGTATTAAATTTATTGGCATTCCCTTTGTGATGACTGTACAGTATTTTTTATTCCTGTATTATTTCTGACCTTATTTGGCATGCGTGCAATAGTGGTACTTGGACAAGAGGTTTGTTGGGACATACTCAAGTTTTCTTTGTACAACTTATTTCCATTATTTAGTTATTACTTATGTTGGTGTGGTCTCATTGTATTCCATATATTGTGTTGCTTCAAGAAGTCCCTACAGTAGTCTTGTAGTTCTTGAGTTACTGCTACTTTAACTATGACACTATTGAGGATATTATGGGTGCACCAATATACACATCGCTGCTGGGAAGATCAGGCTCAGTTTTGGGCTAACGCGCCACTTATGCTCTCCTTTATATCAGGAAGGTAACCGCAGTGCTATTGTGCCTAACTTTGGATGTCGTATACTGTTAGTGCTATTTTTCTACCCCATTTAACACATTGAGCATCTTCCTATCATGTATGGTTTCAGAGTTGCCCTCAAGCAAAAATCTATTTACCATACTCTTTTGTATATTTTATTGTGTTTTAGACTTTTTGAGAGAGGTTTAGCATATGTTGGGACATATTATCTATCATTTCTTCTGTAGGATGAGTACATCAGATATGAAGAGGCGCACAAGGCATGAAGTCACTTGGCAATGATTTATACGAGGATACTCGAGAATCCTATTCAACAACTCGATCGTTATTTTAACTGGTTATATCTCTTCTCATCTCATTGTTTATGCATTTTAACTTCCTGTTTGACCATATAGGCAGCACCGGAAGTTGCCAACTCGAAAACTTTTGATGCAACTATATATTCTTTTTTGTTGGTGTTAAGGTTTTTTTTCTTTTTAAATATTAGAACAGTATATACAGCTGACCCCAAAAATTTGGGATAAATGCTTTGTTGTCGTAAATTTTAAAATAGTATATCATTCTTACAAACGATTCTGACAAAGTTTAGACTTTTTTTTGAATTGACATTTGACTTACTACTCAGAACTATATTCCTTGCTCATATTTTATTTAAGATGCACTCTTTTACTCTCAAGGTCAATGAGAAGGTCAGGAAAATGTCAACAAGGGTCAAATGATTTTCTATTGGACAATACATTATAAATTGCAATGAGTACTCATTTTTGGTACAAAATTGTAATCGATCGAGTTAAAACTGGGAATATGTGACAAAAAAAGGCGAGCTACTAATCAATATAATGGCTTTGGTAAAGATTCATTGCAGAACAAAATCTGTTAGGTCGGCCTAGATGCATGAATTATCCAAGTTGGGGATATTACTAGGAATCAAGAAAGAATACAGGCAATGCACCGTACAAAAATGAAGACCCTATAAATAAACTAAAAGCAAGGTCATCATATACCTTCTTCAAGTCTTCCAGTTTGCTCGTGTACACCATTTCAGTTTCATCATCCGCATCTTCATGAAGCCATTCTTCGGTTTCTTGCAGGTTTCCTTTTTCATATTCAGATGCAAAGCTCTGGTACCTCTCAAAAAGCTAACCATACATCAATATTTCATCCATCTATAAAAATTAAAACTTTTTAATAGAGAAGACTATTTTGCTTGGCATTACCTTGTTGCAAACTTCATAAACAAAACCTTCTAATGCACTCTTTTGTCCTTTGTTTGTTCCATAAATTTGTCCTGAAAAGCTAGTTGTTCGAGTTCTTGAGCTTGTACTATGTCAGCCTTTCTCATTGCACCATTTGTATTCTCAATAACATGTCGTTCATGCCTTCCAAAGGATCTCTATGTTCTTGCTCCCTCTACCGACAATCATTATTACGCTGTTAACACTATCCTGATTGACGGGACAACAATTTTAGTGAAGAATCTTTTAGACTATGAAACAATTTGTGATAAGCTTATGTGATACTAGCATGCATCAAAGCCATAAATGCATCTTAAGTAACGACCTAAGAACTTAAGTTTACTTTGGTTAGAATGATATATTCAAACTTTATGTGAAAATAATGCCTAGTAATTGCCCAAATTTTAAGATTATGAAACCATGGACCGATCTGCAAATATACAGTTATGAGTGGACACAATCATGCAATATACAAGAAAATATAATAATAATTAAAATATAGAAGGACTACAAGATATACGATTGGGATAGAGGGAAGTGCAGGTTAAAATGAACTGTATAGAAAGCATGAGATCCAAAATTTCAAGGATAAGTAGATCAAATGTGTTGTTTATTTTGCTTCTTCATAATTTCTCAGTTGGCTGTTTAAGTTATAAAATGATCATATAAACTGTTCAAGCTCTATTTTCAAAAGTCATTTTCTTTACATCTGAAATTTGTTATTACTTATAAGTATCATCTATTACGGAGTCGGATGGGTCCATAGTGAACAGAAAAAAGGTTCTCGTAGTGAAAATTTTAGACTAAAGCACATAACACATAGCAAGGACCACAATAACTAAAGCACATAGCAAGTTGTTGGCAATTGTTTTCAATAACTTCACCAATAGTAAGCACTAAAGCACATAGCAAGGACTAAAATTTAATAACTAAAGTGGTGACACCAATAATACTGATATGGAATTTAGATGTGAAAGTTGAGCATCTTGGCTGACCATTTCGCGATTGTTGTGGAGAATAAGATCTCACTTATCCTAGCCAATTTTCTTAAACCAAATAGCCAGCTAGATGCAAAGTAGTTAAATATGGGTAATGGCATCTAGCATTCGAAAGTTGATCTCGGGCACCCTACCTATATTTCTAGATGTAGCTCCCTCTATGCCAGATCCTCTAGGTCCTAGATGTGTGCAATGATATGCAAGAGAATAGAGCAACTCATTATAACCTGAAAACAATCATATATCCAGGATATAACCCACCTAAGAATCAGTCCACCATGGAAAGAAAATAAGTTAATGCCCATCATGAATCATATATTGATCTAGCATTATCAGCTAAAAAATCTTCCACTTTGGCAGGCAATACTTATTGCTTCTAAAGTATAATATTGTAAAGAATAGCATGTAATGTAGATTTTGAATATTGGAACTACACCTGGTAAAGAAGATTTGCGGGCAAGAAAACCCTAGGATGACCCAAGCAACATAATCATATCTAATGCTTTCCGTTAGACTAACTATCCAACTACAATATTAAGCAAAGTGGATGAAGAAGGAATTGTGCACAAAATATATCGCTCCTAAGTTGAAAGATTTACTAATTCACATGGACTTCGGAGCTGGCCAAGGAGAAGAAAAAATGACAATAATTTTTGAGGAGCATATAATAAGGCAGGTCTTATGAAAAATAGCATGAAACTTTAACATGCCAGAAATTGACAATTATCATTGATGACTGGACAATCTAGTGCAACAAAGGCAAGTCTTAAGAAATGTAAAACAATACATTTTTTAAAAAACTAGAAAGACAAGATAAAATATACATACAAGCATAATTATCACTCTGTTTGGTAGTTGTTGGGGCAGGTTATTTGGAAACTGTGGTAGTTATTGGGGGCAAGTTATTTGGAATCTATTGTACCATGTATGGACCTGAGATTCAAACCACTCATCAAAACTACCACAAATATATACAATATATTAAGATGATCAAGAAAATAAATTAATTGCAAGCTACAACAAATTACTTGGAGAAAAGATGCTTGTTGAAAAGGAACCCCTTGTAGAAAAGGATTTCCAAAGCTAGAGCTTTGTATTAATGGTTAAGGACCATAAATATTTGGAAATATCGTATGCATAGGTGCCATATATGGTAAATGTATTGATTAAAATAAACAATGGATCTATAGAGGTAGGATTACTACTGGATCTAGACGGGAAAAAAGATACTGAAGATTCAAAATTAGGGCTAGGGTTTCAATTGGACGATCAAAACTCGTGCAGTTCTGTGCGGATTGTGTCACGTTCACATTTGTGTAGGTGCTCACGTTAGAGGCATCGATACCATTGATAGCGACGCTGGACTTGTCGTCGTTGAAGTGGTAGGCATCGCTGACATTCTTCACAGTCAACGAAAGAACGCCTTGGGCATCCCAGACCAAAAGGTGACTAGTTTCAGAAAGAGGTAGAAAACCCTAACCTTGGTGGTGGAGGAGGAGGACGTTTTTGTGGCTTGGGATGGCATGAAACCGCTGTAGGAAAACAGAGAGGAGGATCCACCGTCGAATTGATTTCGTACACTCTTCCAAAACCCTAACACTAGTTTCTTGTCAAGAGAGGGAGTGGAAGAGGGAGATGGAGATTCTTATCAATCACGTGAGCAGTTATGTGGCTTTGAAAACAAATTAAAACACCTACTAGTTGTTTCGAAAATATATTAAGAGTTAAATTTTAGGAAAAATAATTTTAGTAACATTTATCCACATTGAAACAAATAGAGTACGTTCCAACACTTAGGAATGCTTACATACTGTTTCAAAGTCTAAAATGCAAAACTTTTCTAATTGTCTTTTTTGATGTAGTGTATGTTCATTTTTCAGTTCTTCTATTCATTTTATGCTGGTTCTAGTTTCTAAGTGAAGCCTCCTGTGTAGCACTTGCTTTTTCTGGATTCTGACCCATCCGATTTTGTGTGGCTAAATTTTGGAGTGGTCCCCGTGGATCTACCTGCCTTCTTGCTAAATGGTGAACACTAGAAGTAACCGTGGCAACAAGTGGATTTCTTATTTTGCTCTCCCACTCTATTGTAAATTACTTTTGAGGCATTTAGCCACCGAGCAAGTGTTAGCTTGTGTTGGAAACTTTAATTTTGTCTGCCTAAGGGCTGTTACATGATTGGCAAATCCTAGGGTTGATCATGTATGACTTAACTCTTGCTAATCTTCGTATTTTGCATGACTAGCTTCATGATCATCTGAATATGTACTATTTGGGATGCCTAACCTTGTATGTCTGATGATCTAACATCTTATAACAATTATTTGCTTGCTTGAGATTAAGATACTAGGCTTGGTATTTACCATAAGAGACTGATGGATTATAGATAAACTCTCATGCATCTAGACAACCGTGGCCGTATTGTGAGGTGGGTTGCATTTCAACATACGTAGCTGGCTGTGTCTGTCCTCCGCTCTCTAGTATTCTAGTTCTGGGCATGACACGGTTTAAGTAGTGGGCTATGCAGGTCTCATAAATCAAGATGTATGAGGGTTTTTAATAAATAGATATCTCAATCAGCATTCGCTTTTGATCTCTACTCGTGCTTTCGAATCTTTTTGAATCTTGACATATAAGGTGTTTATCCTTGAACTATCTTGGTCCTTCCTTATTGTTTTCTATGTCATTTTCTTCAGTGGTAAATGAACCAGCAGGAACCGGGAGACCAAGCCCAGCACTCAGAGGTAGCCTCCCGAGTCATGCCTTCCAGGGATCCAGAGCCACCTGTACAGCCAGCTCAGCCTACAGATCCTGACAATAGAACCCTGATGGGACTTATCCGAAACTTTCTTGCCTTATAAGATCATTGGGGTGATGCTCTACAGCGAACAGTACAAGAAACTATGGGCAGAGTGGGTTATCAGGGAAACAATGCGACTGACAGCTTCAAGCGCCAAAACCATCCTTTCTTTGACGGTAGTGAAGATGCTATTGCTGCTGATGCTTGGCTTCAAGATATAGAGGTTATTCTGGAGGCAGCTCGGATTCTAGAGGAAGAGAAGATGGCCGTTGTGCGCCTGCAGTTATTGGACTTAGCCCGCAGCTGGTGGACGATGCAAGCAGTTACCTTGGTGACGCCTATTATGTGGGCGGTATTCAGCGATGGATTTCAGACGAAGTATTTTATTTAGAAATAATACATATAACAATTTCCTCCGATTCCTATGTTGTGATGAGTGATTTTTTCTTAGTTTAGCAGGCTCCCTAATAGCACTCTATAGCCTAAGTACCATTAAGATGAGACATACTGGGCCACCACTAAAATATGTTACGACCCGCTCCCAAATAATCAGATACGAGTCAGACACGTCCAGCCTACGTTGGAGACTCAATGTAGTAAGTTGTACTAAGTATCTAAGAACTCAAAGTAATATCATAAAATCAACATCATAGCATCTATTACATCCCAGAATATATCACAATACACCCCCATAAGTCCAGCAATTATTGCACCTTTTACAATAAGCCAGAGACAAATTTAGAGACAGAAATAAAGGTAATAGTCCAATCCACAAGTACCCTTACAATACAACATCAAAAGTAAAGTCTACTGAACATAAGGAAACTAAGTCTAAATGTTAGCAGCTCCTAAGTCATGAGTGGTGTCATCCTGCTCAACTGTAGCCTCGGGCTTCTGCCTATAGTAGGTGGCACAAATGGCCTCAAGCTCACCTGCAACATATCCAGTCAGGAGTAGAGCAAAGTACAATCTATAATAATAAAACAAGTACAACATGTGAACAAGTAAAGGAACAGTAAAACATGATGGACATGAAAAGTAAATGCATAATCTAAACTGAATATGAACATCTAATCAAAAGATCATGACAAGCGAAATTGAAATATATACTAAAATATGTGACCGACTTGGTAAAGATCATGAATAAGAATTAAGTAATGGTACGACCTAAATTTCATGTGCACAATTGTGAGATCTAAGCTATCAATATGAATTCTAAGTTGGACTTTGGTTACATATTTGTAGTATTTTCTCTTCTCCAGATACAAGTAAAATATCATGAACCAGAAATATAGACCAAGTCGTGTACAATATGTCCAATATGAAAAGACCATGACATGAAATAAATGAGTCAAAATTATAGAAGTACTTACCTTGCTCTGGAAGATCGGTGATAGGAAGATAATAATCTCTATGTCCACCTAAATTACGTACAAGTTGGTTAGGCCCTAAATGTCACGCCCCGCTCCTGTATGAACGATCGTCCTCGTTAAGGCATGATGCCGCACGAGCCTAGATTGCGCTCGTGCAAGGCGGGTTCCATAACGATCGATTACAGCGGCTGCGACAGAATCGTCGCACAGAAGTCCCAAGCAGAGACATTGAACATGCAGCGAAAATTTAGGACAAAACACAAGTCATTGCAAAATACTGTAGCTCCCCTTCCCAGAAGTTGTAAAATGTTTTTATTTTATTTTATTTAAATGGTTATTTTTAGACTGTACAAAAAGGGTATATACATCATTATAGATTTATTATATATTGATTATTATTATTTATTATTAATTTATTGAGGTGATTATTATATAATATTAGTATTATTATTGGTTATATTATTTTAGTCAAACAAAATCTTATTGGGATTAATTGAGTTTATAAAGATTATATATATAAGTGTAGGTATATATATTCATATGTATGGATATATATATCTGATTATATGAAATCATTATTCATAGGGAAAGATAGTAAATATAGATATTTTATATAAATAATATTTCTGTATATAGAAATATTTTACTATATGTATATAGATGTCTTTCTATGTAAATATATAATTGTTATTAAATATAATAGTTGTACTTAAATTATTATTAGATTTTATGATTTAGATTCATATATATATATATATATATATATATATATATATATATATATATATATATATATATATATATATATATATATATATATATATATAAACATATAGACATATTACATATGTGAATGTGTATAGATTAATATATATATATGTAAATGTGTGTAAGTATATATATGTATATAGATAAAATTGAGATTGGTATTTTCTATTAAAGTATTTAATTAGATTTTTGGAGATTTGTTATATATAAATGTAAATATATGTGCGTGTGTGCATATATATAAATATAAATATTATGTGTGTATATATATATAAATATAAATATTTATGTGTGTATAAATATATGTATAAATGTACCGGTATATATATATATATATATATATATATATATATATATATATATATATATTTTATATATATATATATATATATATATATATATATATATGTCGGGCGCTTGTAGCTCAAGTGGCTAGGCGCACCGGCACTTGGGGCATCGGACGGAGTTCGAGCCCCCACGGGGGCGGCTTGGTGGTTCGTCCACGGCCCCCGGGCCAAGCGGTGGCTGGGTGTCTTTGACACGGCCGTTTGGTTTTAAAAAGAAGAAAATATATATATATATATATATATATATATATATATATATATATATATATATATATATATATATATTGTATTATTTGCTAATAGAAAAGAGAAATAAAAAAAAAGAATTAGAAGCAGTGGCAGTCGGCCCAGCCTGCTGCAAATCCCCACAGCCCAGGCCAGGAAAGCCTAGTCCATCCCGAGCCTTAGGAAGTTTCAGCATTGTTTATATATATCGTATATATAAATATATAGAGAGCCGAGAGATTAAGAGAGTTCGAGAGATCAGACTTCATCGAAACCCTAACCACCCTGCGCCCCTCTCCTACGTGCGCGCGTGCACCGTCTGGAGCCACCGCCGGCGGCCGTCGGCCGACAACAAGGCCGCGTGCGCGGCGGACATCAGAACAGAGCAGCAGCAGCGGTTGCCCAGGGACCCCACTTCTCAGCGCGATTACACAACGATCGATCGATCGTTTCGTGTTCCGTAAACCCTGGTACGATCACTATATAACCATCTTTTAATCCCTTCAAATAGTTTAATTCGATTCGCACCATGTACGATAGAAATCGAGTTCCAAATCGACGAAAATCCTGTTAGTGAAGAGAGTTTATATTTGGCGTAGCACCCCACTTGGAAGACGTTTTTCTGGCAGGATATTGAGGATTCATGAAAACCATCTGAAAAGACTTCTAGACAACCTAACCAGCATTAAAACCCTATTTTTAGATTATTTTTATAATCAGTAGATGCAAAGATAAATCGACTTAAAAATCGAAAAAAACCCGATAAAACCCGATAAAACTGTTTTCGAAAATTAGAAAATATATCCACACGACGTGCGTCCCGCCATTCCGGGTGACTTGGTCGCGAACCGAAAGCATCGAAAGCTGCGTATCGGCTTCGTGGTCGAGTGGGCTTTGACGGAATTCAACGCGACGAATTTGATGCGTATCCGTCGAAATTCACCGTATCGGCCTCTGTGCAAATTCTCTAATTACTTTGTGCACGCTCGTCAGATCGAGACAAAACTTACACCAGCAGGACTGTATCATTTTTCTGGTCCTGTATGCCAAGTTTGGTCCAATTCTGAGACAGTTGAATCGGACGCCGTTTTTTGGGCCCTACGGTCCGACTCAACGGGCGATTTTGTGCACGGCCTGCCGGAATCCAACTCTGGACATACGGTTGGGTTCATATCAAAAAACTGAACCTATTGACATATAGTTTGATGACTTTAGAGACCGTTGACTCTGGCACACTTTTCGATGCAAAGCGGGTCCAACGGCGGACATCGTTTTTGCCCAAAATTACCGTTTTGCCCCTGTGTCCAGAATTAGACTTAGGACAGAAAATCCTAGCTAATTTGACTATTCTGAGAACGTTGGTAATGTTTATTTCAGCATCTGGAGATTTCTGCATGTGTTGACTGATTGTGGCTCATTGAGTGGTATGGTATTATTGGTTTCACCAGCTAAGGACCTCAGGCAAGTGCACTTTTTGATTGCTTTCGATTCATAGTAGTCTTTTTATTTCATGTCTATACATATATCTTGCTTCTTGTTGACACGCTCGTCACACGGAGTTAGTCGGGAGGGAAAATATCTTAGTAGACATGTGAACTATCCAGAACTATCCCATGTGTCTATTCTTGAATAATAGCAGCTGCACACGACACGTGTAGGGTGCCGGATTTACCCCCTAGCCGTTCACATGTCGAAACAGATATTTTACACCACATAGGTAGATGTCTTTTTATTTTTCCTTTACTTCTCCATCGTACCATGTTATCAGTATCTTCTAGCTTTCACCTCTCATATGTTATTTTCATGTCTTGTTAATTCTATTGTGTTTTCGTATTGCCGTCGGTTTGTGTACTTGTTCCATTCCTGACTGGAAACCAACATTTTTTAGGTTAGCTGTGGCTTCACTTAGCTTGGGAGATTCGGGTGTACTTGCAGACAGAAACCTAGAAATAGATAGTAGTTGTTTCAATTTCATTAATTGTAAAATCTTGTATTTTCTTTAAATATAAATCTTGTAAATATTGTAATAAATATAGAAATATGAATGAGCAGCAAATATTATTTCTTGAGCATTTATTTCTTGCGGGCTTGACAGCATTCTACCGCCGACTCTGCGGCGTAGGCTGGCTTGGACACGTCTCGTATCCGAAAAGCGGGTGCGGGTCGTGACAAGTTTTTGTGGTGGCCCATGCAGGTCCATTTTTGCAAAAGATTGCGAACTCGTGATGGTACTTAAGTTAGTCGTACCATTGCGAGCCTGCGCCCAGGAAATGCTCATTCATAATTAGGATTAAAATAATTTAGGAGAATAACTAGGACTAGGAGTCCCTTGTTCAAATTGACCGTTGGGTAGTTAAGGTTATTAGATTGGCCATGCAATTTAGATAGCTTGCTAGATCCCTATAGGTACACTATTACTTTTGATATGACAATGTGATACAATGTGTATATACTATTCGCTTGGTATGTTAGACTTGCCTTGAATTAAGGCATTAATTTTGATAAACTGTTTAATTTTCTTTTGCTTTGTAGATATAAATCTTATATCATAAGATAGAATTGTCTATTTTAAATTCTCTTTTTTCTGTAAGGAGTTAGTTTATAATTTCTGATTCTGTTATTCCTGTATGAATCCCGAGTTAGATTTGATTCAAAGTTTTCCCTCAGCCATTTAGAATATATATGAGATAAAGATTAGGATGTTCTTACTTCACTTGCCTTCATATATTTTCTTCCGACTAGTCTTTTGCTTTAAGGATTGAGACTTATAGGCGGATGTTACGCTTTCTACCATAGTCAACTAAGTTTGAATCCCTAGCAGCTCCTTGACATTCTTAGAAATATAGTTAGAACATTTTAACGACTGCGATGACTAGACAGCAGCACACTGTCGCCAATTACCTGAGAGCAGAGAGTGTGGATTCACTGCAGCCAGCAGCGCACTGGCAAGGCACAACCCATAGAATCAAAATTATTTTGAAGAATCATAGTCTATGGAACATTGCTAAAACTATGTCCTCGTTGACCTCTTTAGATCTTAGATACCCTTGCGTCAATATAAGGTAGAGCACCTGGTAGCTTATCACACCTGAATCACGGAACCAAGGGTTTGTCGCAGCCAGAGTATTTGGGCGGGGTATTACTCTCAGTGAAATGATTTCAGACGTGATTACAAGTTTAGGATATTATAGAGTATAGGAGAATGTCCTGTATGACCCTAAGATCCAAAACCAATACTAGTGAAAGTTCTGTAAGTTCGGTAGCATGTCTCCCAATCTGGCCTTCCGTGGTCCTTGTGATCCGTTGACGAGGTAACTGACTGACACTAATAGGTTCACCTAGAATATAGAATTTAGAGTTTCATAACCCATTAGTCGACCATGGCCTTAAGAATAAGAGATAGTAGGATGACTATATAGGCAAGAACACCAGGTAAGGATTTAATTCTCTCAAAGCTCGAATTACTTATTCCTCCTTCCAAAAATCTCGCATGCTTGTATTTTTACTATCTTGACCAACACTGCTATTACAGCCTAGTTTTGCAAGCTTACTCTTTTATCGAGCTTGATTCGAGTCATATGTTTATTGGGGACGCCCGCTAACATATTGTCTAATCAGAATCAGTGTGTTACGGTCTGATCAACCATGATGCATTTGGTTCGTTCTTCATTTAATTACACTACGTGGAATGAGATATAGAGGTATCTAGGATCTCATCCACGATTGCTTTGACAATTCTTCTTGAATTATGCATTCGCCTTTGAAATCACGTAATTGTACTCAGTGACATGCTTCTTGAACTCCTTAATACTTTCGTTTTTCACTAATTGGAAAGACGAACACTCGTATTTGATAGATAGATACTTAGTATCCCCATGGCTATGATAGTGGTATACGCAAGTGTATCTACCATCGGCCAGCTCGTGACAGAAACCTTGCCTTGAGTTACTCGTTCTCCTCTCGACCTTCAAGCTACTATCGGGACCTTCTAGCCATCTGAATTTGAGGAACGATCCTTGACTCGACTTAATCTACCGTATTTTGTATGTCGTGCCTTATTCTTTATTAACAAGAGTTGAGGTACAATATCCGGACCTTGAAATCCTTCCAACCTCATCATTTCTAAAACCATGTCCTAACTTCTAAGGTGGGTAGACCGTAAGCCTTCTCAATTTTAGGATATACCAGGATTACCGATTGATTAGAATAAATTCCATTAGGATGATAGTTGTGCCCCATCGACTCCCACTTTCCATTTAGATTATTTTGTGTCCCCGGCCGTGTCATTAATATTTGGAGCACGAGACCAGCTATTACCTTCCGATAAATCTCATATGTAAGCTCTAGACGAGTCCACCTTCATCTAGGTATATCATGTCCCACTCAAACTCGTCCCCTTTTACTCTATTTTTATGGTACGACTTTCAGGTAAAAAGGACTAGCTATAACCCTTACCACAATACTGGTATACTTCCCGACTCCCTTTAGAGCCTCAACTTCGATTTAATTCCTTCGACCCAATGTATGGTTGTGATCTACTCGAAGCCCACTATGCACATGCCACTAGTGTGCCACCCAATTGAGGACTTATGTGCTCCTTAAATACAAAGTCACTGAAGGCACATTTTGAGCTTTAGGGACCTAGCTAACCAACCTGACTAGCAACTAGCTCCATCTCTTGGGTAGAAACCTATTCTAGGATACCCTAACTTAGTAGACATAGTTTTATCATTGGGATCTTGTCCAATCCATATAGATTGAAACCCAATGTTCATCCAACCAACGACTGATGTCCAAATAGAGAACCCATTAAGACCCAGTAGAACCATCCATGCATACCACAATATTTGGACTATAAAACTGAACCAATTGAAATAGGTCCCTATGCCTACTATGAAGCCTCCATCTCTTAGAATGCAATGTCATTCGTAACCCTTTTTCCATATACCTAGAAGTCGCGATACGATCTTGTATTGCACTTATATTCTTTGCTCGTGTGTTTAAATAACCACGAAAAATATCACAATCTTGATTTCTCAAATTCTGTTCTATTTTGAAACCTTGTTTAGATTAACTCCGAGAACGGAATTTCTGTATTGTATGGATTGCAAGCCCCTCTAAGAAGTGAAGGGTTCTTGATTTAGCAAGTGACTGGACTAGAGTAGCCCAATCTAGCAAATAAGTCAATGGTTCATAAAATCTCTTTCTATCTGCATCATTGGATCCTCTCTACCGCTCTTGAAACTTCATAACTACTCTCAATTATTTTTCTTATCTGTCTGTCCTTCCTATTTTAGAGCGACGAGTGGTTATGCTTATTAGAATTTATCAGAAATTCTTAGCTACTTGTATGAAATTATTGCTTATTAAATATTGGGTTGTTTGATAGATAGGAGCGGATTATAGATACCATATGCCTAGATATTTGTTGGTAGGATTGTTATCAACCAGTTAGAAGATTTTAAGATTTTAGTTTGAGGAGTAGTGTGACCAAAGGTGGGTAGAAGTCCTGGAGGCTATATGGCTAGGAGGAGGATATAAACTATTTTGAGGAATTAAAATTTAAGGAGATTAAGGTTCATGTAGACCTTCTTGTTGAATTTTAAGAAATAGTTACGAATTAGAATTTCGAGGACGAAATTATTTTAAGGTGGGTAGATTTGTAGCTCCCCTTCCCAGAAGTTGTAAAATGTTTTTTTATTTTATTTAAATGGTTATTTTTAGACTGTACATAAAGGGTATATACATCATTATAGATTTATTGCATATTGATTATTATTATTTATTATTAATTTATTGAGGTGATTATTATATAATATTAGTATTATTATTGGTTATATTATTTTAGTCAAACAAAATGTTATTAGGATTAATTGAGTTTATAAAGATTATATATATAAGTGTAGGTATATATATTCATATGTATGGATATATATACCTGATTATATGAATTCATTATTCATAGGGAAAGATAGTAAATATAGATATTTTATATAAATAATATTTCTGTATATAGAAATATTTTACTATATGTATATAGATGTCTTTCTATGTAAATAATATAATTGTTATTAATTATAATAGTTGTACTTAAATTATTATTAGATTTTGTGATTTAGATTCATTTATATATATATATATATATATATATATATATATATATATATATATATATATATATATATATATGTATATAGATAAAATTGAGATTGGTATTTTCTATTAAAAGTATTTAATTAGATTTTTGGAGATTTGTCATATATAAATGTAAATATATGTGCGTGTGTGCATATATATAAATATAAATATTATGTGTGTATATATATAAATATAAATATTTATGTATGTATAAATATATATATATATAAATGTACCTGTATATATATATATATATATATATATATATATATATATATATATATATATTTTTATATATATATATATATATATATATATATATATATATATATATATATATATATATATATATATATATATATATAAAATATATAAATATATATATATATATATATATATATATATATATATATATATATATATATATATATGAATATATATAGATTGTATTATTTGCTAATAGAAAATAGGAAAGAGAAATAAAAAGAAAAGGAATTAGAAGCAGTGGCAGTCGGCCCAGCCTGCTGCAAATCCCCACAGCCCAGACCAGGAAAGCCTAGTCCATCCCGAGCCTTAGGAAGTTTCAACATTGTTTATATATATCGTATATATAAATATATAGAGAGCCGAAAGATTAAGAGAGTTCGAGAGATCAGACATCATCGAAACCCTAACCACCCTGCGCGCCCCTCCTACGCGCGCGCCGCCTGGAGCCACAGCGGGCAGCCGTCGGCCGGCGACAAGGCCGCGCGCCCGACGGACATCAGAACAGAGCAGCAGCAGTGGCGGTTGCCCAGGGACCCCACTTCGCAGCGCGATTACACAACGATCGATCGATCGTTTCGCATTCCGTAAACCCTGGTACGATCACTATATAACCATATTTTAATCCCTTCAAATGGTTTAATTCGATTCGTACCATGTGCGATAGAAATCGAGTTCCAAATCGACGAAAATCCTGTTAGTGAACAGAGTTTATATTTGGCGTAGCACCCCACTTGGAAGCCATTTTTCTGGCAGGATATTGAGGATTCACGAAAACCATCTTAACAAACTTCTAGACAACCTAACCAGCATTAAAACCCTATTTTTAGATTATTTTTATAATCAGTAGATGCTAAGATAAATCGACTTGAAAATCGAGAAAAACCCGATAAAACTGTTTTCGAAAATTAGAAAATACATCCACACGACGTGCGTTCCGCCATTTCGGGCGACTTGGTCACAAACCGAAAGCATCAAAAGCTGCGTATCGGCTTCGTGGTCGGGTGGGCTTTGACGGAATTCAAATTGGTCGCGTGTGCGCGACGAATTTGATGCGTATCCGTCAAAATTCACTGTATCGACCTCTGTGCAAATTCCCTAATTACTTTGTGCACGTTTGTCAGATCAAGACGAAACTTGTGCCAGCAGGACCGTATCGTTTTTCTGGTCCTGTATGCCAAGTTTGGTCCAATTCTGAGACAGTTGAATCGGACGCCATTTTTCGGGCCCTACGGTCCGACTCAACGGGCGATTTTGTGCACGGCCCGCCGGAATCCAACTATGGACATACGGTTGGGTTCGTATCAAAAAACTGAACCTGTTGACATATAGTTTGACGACTTTAGAGACCGTTGACTCTGGCACGCTTTTCGATACAAAGCGGGTCCAATGGCGGACATCGTTTTTGCCCGAAATTATCGTTTTGCCTCTGTGTCGAGAATTGGACTTAAGGACAGGCAATCCTAGCTAATTTGACTATTCTGAGAACGTTGGTAATGTTTATTTCAGCATCTGGAGATTTCTGCATGTGTTGACTGATTGTGGCTCATTGAGTGGTATGGTATTATTGGTTTCACCAGCTAAGGACCTCAGGCAAGTGCACTTTCTGATTGCTTTCGATTGATAGTAGTCTTTTCATTTCATGTCTATACATATATCTTGCTTCTTGTTGACACGCTCGTCACACGGAGTAGTTGGGAGGAGAAATATCTTAGTAGACATGTGAACTACCCAGAACTATCCCATGAGTCTATTCTTGAATAATAGCAGCTGCACACGACACGTGAAGGGTGCCAGATTTACCCCCTAGCCGTTCACATGTCGAAACGAATATTTTATACCACATAGGTAGATGTCTTTTTATTTTTCCTTTACTTCTCCATCGTACCATGTTATCAGTATCTTCTAGTTTTCACTTCTCATATGTTATTTTCATGTCTTGTTAATTCTATTATGTTTTCGCATTGCCGTCGGTTTGTGTACTTGTTCCATTCCTGACTGGAAACCAACATTTTTCAGGTTAGCTGTGGCTTCACTTAGCTTGGAAGATTCGGGTGTACTTGCAGACAGAAACCAAGAAATAGATAGCAGTTGTTTCAATTTCATTAATTGTAAAATCTTGTATTTTCTTTAATTATAAATATTGTAAATATTGTAATAAATATAGAAATGTGACTGAACAGTAAATATTATTTCTTGAGCATTTATTTCTTGCGAGCTTGACAGCGTTCTACCGTCGACTCTGCGGCGTAGGCTGGCTTGGACACGTCTCGTATCCGAAAAGCGGGTGCGGGTCGTGACAAATACTTTTTATTGATATTGGAACAAAGGTTACAATGGGGCGCAAGGCCAAGATTACAATAACTCAAGCTCACTCTTCTCACATTTTACAAGTTCACGCAGCTCTCTCTCATCTCTCAATACATGTCGCGAGCCAGCGGATGCTTCGGAAGGCAACGTCCATACATTATGTCCTGTATAAGTCTTGACTGTACGCGGTCACACGCTTCGAATCACCAAGGAACTCTATGCCTCGATGCATCCAAGCGAGCTCCGCACCACGAGCTTCTACCTGCGCCTGCACATGAAAACTATGTGGATGTCAGTACTCATCTGTACTGGTGGAGTGAGCTCCTCGCCCACCCATACAAAACCAACACGTTAATTTACTTTTGTGCAACATATCCCTTTTTACGATTGTCTTTCTATTCTTGTCTTAGGATCAGTTTTATGACAGACGTCTTGGCATACTTGTATCTGAGGACCATCCCGTGCTTGCAACAACAACGTTAACTCATACTTTGCCTGTAGACCCTTCTCGTGCCAACAACGTTAACCTATCAAGTTGTGTTTGCCTTATGGCCATAATCAGAGACGCAACTACACGATAGACCCTATTTCTGTGTGACCGTGCTACCTTCTTGAGGCAGTGCCTCGCCACCTACTGACTTACCCATACTTGTGTTATGACAGCATGACCGTGCCTCACATTTCGAGGTCGTGCCTCGTAGCTTAACCTGACTTAACCAAACTCATCTTACAGCCCTTACAGACTTAACTCGAAATGTCTAACCCAACTTGTGGAGCCGGGGGAGAGAACTCAAGCACGACGCCATATCTCATGCCGAAGCATGTGTCTTTACGCATAGCCAAATCTTAGGCTTCATAATACCTTATGTGCATACCGTACACGTATTCCATAACTCAACACATACCGTGCTTACACTTCCTTTGTTACGACCGATATCGTGCATGCGAATTCGCCGTATAGCACGCTAATTATCTATATGAAAGGCCACTAGCACGACAAGCCATCGTGGACATAGCTCGGGTAGGCGGCGGGTCCTTCAGCGCAGGTAGCGAGCCCCGTTGAAAGCCCCCAACTACCCATACAGTACGTGCGCTGTTATAAAGTCTACCCCCTAGGACGACCGGATTCGGTACCCCGGTGTATAACCAGTCTAGGCAGAAATCCTTGTCGACAAGTTGTCCAATGACCACGTACCTACGAGACATCTAGACTCACGTAAATGCATGGCCTAATTTGTTGGTACGACTGGAACTATACTTAGCAACTCATGCTCTGAACCATACTTTGCATAACGTGCATCGGGATCGTGAGACTCCCAATCGAGGGACCGCCTCATACTTCTTAACGTGCATAGGAACACGAGACTCCCAACCGAGGGACCGCCTCATACTTTTTAACATGAATAGGAACGCGAGACTCCCAACCGAGGGACCGCCTCATACTTCTTAACGTGCATAGGAATGCGAGACTCCCAACCGAGGGACCGTCTCATACTCTATGTGACGAGCCTTAAGACTGTGGGAACAAATGGCTATATGCAGTCGTAGAACCGTGGGACCGAGCATGCGCTCAACTTGAACAACCAAGGTCTTTGGGTACCTAAACTCATGCCATAAGCCGTGCGATACAACTTAGCTCGTGGGACGATCAAGGCTACGCCGAGCCTTGTTTCGAGGAAATGTGCATGCTTTATCGAGCATTTACGCGGGCGACGCCTATGACTTAGGCTAACTCTTAGCTTGTGACGAAGACCAACATTTTCTTCTCCCAAGCCACGGGACGAAGGACTGAGTGCCATTTTCAAAGTACGCTGAGCCGACTTCTAAGCAGACCGTGGGACCTTTTTCTATGTTCTAACACATTTTGACCCGTCAGAATTATTCCCTTAGCTATGTGGATTCGTCTCTTTTATTATTAAGCCTACTTGTGCAAGTTGAAAACATGTGATTTATTATGTGAAGGCTAAGATGAGGCAAGTTCACCGAAACTATCCCACCAGAGCGATGTCTTCGAGCAAGCCGTTGCAAGGCTAAGTCCGAACGCCGTTCGGCGTTTCGATTCCTCTGATTGACTGAGCGGGACGGGGCACTACATCATACACCACTCAAAAAAAAGTTTCGTCCTCGAAACTTATTGAGTACACTTATCGACTTATAACTTGATTCAACATCCTGCATTTCTCGCACACACTACTCCTATGCGTTCCCCCAATCCGAGCCACGCTCGTGCTTATCGCTAACTTAGTCGTAAGGCACACCAACCGATCAACCAACATTCAAACTCGTCTCACGATCTCAAAATTCTCGACCCTTTCTCGTTCATCAAGTCTCACTTGATTCAACATATCACTTAGTTGGATCGTACATATATTCCAGGCGTCCTCAAAATACGTGCATTTCAGCCAAGCCTCGTGATAGAGAATCCGCCATCACCACTCGAGTCGGATCGTGCACATATTCGGACATCCCTGATATACGTACATGTCAACCGAGACTCATGAGTGGTGCCTCCACAATTCCTATCGTCTTCCGAACCGTTAGGCTACGTTTTTTAGGCTATAGTCAATCCATCAGTATTGGAATCCTAGTTCCCGAACAACAATATCAACACTGACCCATCCTAAGGTCAAACCAAATTGATAGTACGGGTTTTTCTACCTAAGCTCGTATCACTCCGATTTTTAAACATCGAGCACAGATTTCCTACACACATCCCAACATTCGTCGCAGGGGGTCTGAGTCGTTCAATAAAGCCATCTTACGATAACTCACATTTCAACCAATTCCATGTCATATCAATATCGTTCGTTCATCAAGCCGTTTAGCATAGTCTATGTCGAACACGTTCGACGTAATCCACCTATCAATCTTTCCAAGTCAAGCACGCTATGACACAATTTATCGCTAAGCCATAATTCTTATTTCGTATTCCCTAAGTCATTCATCCCAATTCACGTATCCGATCGTGAGGTCGTCTAGCTTAACAATTTGTTGCGCCCCGATCTCACGCGATTCAGATTATCCGCGGTGGTCATGAATCACCATGCACGCTCCCGCAGGGTAATCATCCTCATCGGGACGTAACTCTTTATTCGAGTCTAGACTAATTCATTTTCGATGTGCGGATCGGACCTACTCAATCCTCAAGTTTATTTCATTCATCAATCGTAAATCCTAACATCTTCAAATTTTTCTTCGCATCAAACCGACAAGTCGGGACAATCGAAGTTGCCGTATCCTAATTTTCCGAGTTTGATCATTCCCGCGACATGAATCACCATGTCAGTGCTCACGCGGAACGATCGCCCCAAATCTGACACAACGCATGTGCGAGGCTAGAGTTGCGCTCGTGCAAGACAAGATCCGTGTTCATCCAACATTCCCTTCAATCAAAATCCTAAGTATTGCATCCAACCGAATAATAACACTTGCACGATCGTAGTTTACCGAGTCAGAGTACCCCCGAGTTATCGCATATCGATTTTTGATACGCCTTAATACCATCGATGATATGCGTAACCTGACGATCTTTCTTTACAACCAAGTTCGAGTCGTGCGAATGATGCTATCGTCCGACTGGATAATCTCATCGACATTCAAATTCCAGTTCGATCATTATCCCTCGAATCCTTTACAAGATCAATTCGTTCAAATCCGAAACCACGTATATTCGTCTGTCTACTTTAAATAATCGACCAACGTACTTTTTCGATTTGCATCATTCCTTT
The DNA here is from genome assembly GCA_029216955.1 of Iris pallida. Taxonomy (NCBI): domain Eukaryota; kingdom Viridiplantae; phylum Streptophyta; class Magnoliopsida; order Asparagales; family Iridaceae; genus Iris; species Iris pallida. The sequence goes on along the minus strand of JANAVB010034676.1, from coordinate 17,531 downwards.
GCTAACTTAAATCATCGAGCAACGTTCAATCCGATCCTCAGAGTCATTTACGTAACTTCAAAATCAAACCTTTCATGCACGCTATCTTCCCGTCGTGCTAACTTTTTCGTATACAATCCGTATCAATTTATTCAATAAAGTTATCCATTTGTTACACCTTAACTTTTTCTCGATTCGATTTCACCGACTCAATCGTTCTCGTATTTTATACTCGCACAATCCTCAATCTTTCGCTCGAATGATTTCCAAGACGGACCATACACCACTCAGGATTCGAGCCATCCGATCTAGTCCATAATCACGTTTGCATCAATTGCTAAATGTCACCCCCAGTTTTCAAGAACAGGGGTATTTTGGTCATTTTGTACTTTTTTGAATATTTTTGAAATTTATTTTATTATTTATGATATTATTTTGGGGTTATTTGAGTCGGGTTTGAATTTCAACTCAATTCGACTTGTAACGGGGACCCGGGGTAGTTTTGACTCTAGTGGGACCCACTCATTAGTTAGACATGGCCCACATGACAATATTTCTAGTTAGTATGTTAGACTAATTTTTCATGGATAGGTTTAGTTGATTAGAGACTTAAATTAGACTAATTTAGCCTCAACCTAAAGCCTATTCCTAATTTAAACCAATAGAAGCTAGTGGGGGGTATTCTAGACAATTGCAAATAGGGACACATAGCCATAAGTGGCCGGCCATGAATAGGAGGGGTTGAGTCATCCATTCATTTGTTATTATCCCTAAAATTTCTCTCTCTTGTTCTTCTCCAAATTTTGAGAGCAACCACCATTGATTTCATCTCCAAATTAATCCCTTCTTCCACCAAATCTTCTTCATTTCTTCTCTACTCCATGAAGAGAGGGTGCTAGCCAAATTTGGGAGGATTCGACTCTTGTTCGTGTCCATTTGGAGGCTACTTCGTGTCGGTGTCGTGTAGGAAGGATTTCTCTTGGAATCTCTCTTCCGGAAGGTATAATCTCCTCTCTAATCCACCCCTACATGCATATAGGAATATTTTGAACCCATAGACCCCCATAGTTGTATCTCCATTTGTTTCCATTTTGTGTCCATTTGGAGGTTATAGGAGTGTCCTTGTTGTATTTTGTGTCCATGTGGGAAACCCCCAATGTTGGACACCTCTTGTGTTTGTGATATTGTTTGAATGAATATTTTCCTATAGATGTTAGATTGTTGTTCTTGATGTATCTATGCTCGTATCATAATGTATCGTATTCATTTTATATTTAGATTTGTGTGTCTCTTTTTATATATATACATAACTAGTGTCTATATATATATATATATATATATATATATATTTTTTTTATATATATATATATATATATAAAATATATATATATATATATATATATATATATATATATATATATATATATATATATATATATTTATATATATATATAATATATATATATATATATATATATATATATATATATATATATATATATATATATATATATATATATATATATATATATATATATATCTTGTGGTTGTGTGTGTGTCTATATTATTTATGTATCTTGATTATATATTTGTGTGAGTGTCTATATATATATATATATGTGTGTGTGTGTGTGTGTGTGTGTGTGTGTGCGCATATGTATATATATATGTGTGTGTGTGTGTGTGTGCATATGTATATATATATGTGTGTGGGTGTGTATATATATAGAAGTTGGTGTGTGTGTGTGGAGGATGTGGAGAGAGAGTTAGAGTGATAGGAGAGTGAGGAATGAAGGATGGAAGGGGAAAATTAAGGACTGCAACAGCAGTAGCAGGGCATTCGAGGAGCTGCTGCCCCTTGGCAGCAGCAGGGTATAGCAGCAGTCCCCACAGGGGACTGCATATAAGCACAGCTGCAGTAGCAGCATTTAGCAGCTACTTTTAGCAGCTATGTAAGGGGGGACAGCCATAGCAGCCATCTCTTATTCATCTATTCACCCTCCCATTTCAGCCCCTCCCATTAATTCATTCAACCATTCAAACATTCATTCACACTTCATTCATTCACCCAAACATAGGAATGTAGGAGAGTGAACTAGGAAGGTTGGTAGAGAGTAGGGTGTGGTATCTCAAGATACCATAGCGTATCATGACGATACTAAGGTAATGTTGAGATAACCAACATGACCATAAGATGGACTAGATGTCCAAGAACTCTAGATTTCTTGGTTGGTAAAACCTAGATAGGATAGTATCTAGCTACCCTAAGAAGCCTAGGCTAGTATCCTGAGATCTAGAGGGATTTCCTTTGTAATAGGGCAAGGTATCGGGAATACCTTGTAAAGGGTAATGTAGGGGTTTTGGGTAATGTAAGGATTTAGGGTTTTGATTTCTAGATGGGATTAGAAATAGGTTGTCTTGGTAGTTAATGACTAGATGAGGATAGTTTAGGCTAGTCTTGACCCCCGTTGACCAAGAGTTGACTTTTTGATCGAAAGTCAACTTCGAGTCAACGCTTGACCTCGAATCGACCCAAAACCAAACCAAAGTTGACCAATTGACTGAAAGTCAACTGTTAGTCAACATTTGACTAGTTTGACCTAGGGTTGACCTAGGGTTGACTCAGTATTGACCAGAGTTGACCAGAGTTGACTTTTTGACCAAAGTCAACTGTAAGTCAACCTTTGACCCAGATTGACCTAGTTTGACTTGGATTGACTTCCTGTGACCTTGTTTGACCTTGGTTGTCCTAGTATGACCTAGTTTAGCTTGGTGTGACTTAGTTTGACCTAGTTTTGACTTAGACTTGCATATCATGACTAGATTAGCTTTCCTTTCATTATTAAACCATATTTTGACTTGTAGTATCTCATCTTTAGTTCTGTGATTATTGTCTTGATATCTGATATATCTGATTTAGTTGTAGTGTCTTACTCGATTTTCAGTCACGATCGTTCACGGAATAGTATATGTTGGATCATGACATGGGATGTTGTTCCTAGATTTTCTCGGTATATTGGTACATTTTCTGTCTTATTCCCTGTATTAGAATAGACACCGATTCCTAAGGGGACTTGCTACCCTTTTATGGAATCCCGTGTCATGACGTGTCATGTCCAGATCCATTATACTATTCGGGGATAGGAGAATTATTAGGGGTTAAGTGATCAAAGCCCTTTGTCACTATTATGCTTGCGCCACCCTCACCTCACGTAGGGTATAGCAGATTCCTCCATGTGCTTGTTATCCAGGTTGGCCGGCGTGACCCTTTCCAGAGATTTTTGTGTGATTGTCGGGCCAAGTGGATAACATGTCTTGTAACATACCCAAAGCCGATCACATAACGCTCTAATAATTCAAGTCACATTTTATATTTATTTATCATAGGAGGCTAAGTTCTGTTCGGGAGAATGGTTACAACCCCGGTCCTTGTTTGGTTTAAGGGTTGTAACTCAGTTACTGAATAGTTTCCAAGTCATCCTATATATTGTCGTCCTATTCAGTACTCACATCTGGTTATATATTTTTTATGGATTTTGTCCTGTATTTCAAATATTATACATGCTCATCTGCTATACTTTGATTGGAGGCTAGGTTCTGTTCGGGAGAAGGATTACAACCCCGGTCCTTGTTTGGTTTACGAGTTGTAGCTCGCCTTTTTAATGGCTCCCAAGTTTTTCCATATCTTTGTTTTATATTTCATTATACTGTCTCTTATAGAATTTGTCAATTCATATGGAACTGCTGTTAGTGTTTGTACTTGCTCATTTTTCTGACAAGATACCGTTGATATATTACAGATGTTTCTGAGGCAGGCTGCTCGACCTACTATGGGGTCGAGACAGATGGAGACTTAGGCCAGGACTGTGGCCTGATAGTTGAGCCACTAGACTTTATACTCCCAGAGTAGTTAGCTTAGTGAGGCTTGCCTGGACTGCGATCCAGCTTTTGTTTTAGACTGTAGTAGCTTATATTTATATTTTGTGACTCTGTGATGTTGTTTGTTTCTCTCTAGCTGTGTTGGATGTTGAACTCATTTTCCGTTTTCACATCTATCATATTTTCTTTCCGTGCTATCTACCTTAGTTTTATCTTTTGATTGAGACTGTATTTGCTATGTCACCTCCATTCGGAGTGTATATACTGTATAGGTACCATTTTACTGTTTTGTATAGTTTTTGTAGACGACCTATACAGCGTTCTACCGCTAATTCTGCGGCATAGGCTGGACGTAACCACGTACTCGTACCCCTAATCCGGGTACGGGTCGTGACACATTTTTGTGGTGGCCCATGCAGGTCAGTGTCGTAATTAGTGTGATCTCGTAATGGTGCTCGACTTAGAGTACTAATTACGAGCCCGCGGCTGGGACATAGGATCTAGGATATGATAGGAGTTACTCAATCATATTTTAGAAAAATTCTGATCTTTTGATTACCATGACAACTCTTCTTGCATTGAATTTAATTGTCTTTCCTTGATATTCCTTATCATGTGCCATATTTATCTCCTTGTTTCATTCTATCCTCAGGATGGCGATTACCCGTTCTCAGGCAGTAAGACCTTGTGCTGTTTCGGAGAGGCCCGATCTGGTAGGACCTCCACTTCCGATTGCGGGAGCTGCAGTTGAGGGAGTTGCCACCTTAGTCCCTGTCCTTCAGACGGGAGTAGAAGCGACAGTTCCAGGAGGTCTTCCACCTCCAGCAGCGGGACCGTCTATAGTCATTCCTGAGACTCTTCCACCGCCGCCTCCGCTACCGACTAATGCACAACAGATGATGGCCCTTCTACAGCAGATATTACAGACCCAAAGGGTCCAGGCCGAGGCACAGCAGCATCAGGCTGACGCATCTCACCGCCAGACAGAGGTGCTACGGCAGAGTATGGAAAACTCCTACTAGCTGGCGATGGCAGCATTTGAGAGGGTTGTACTGGGTACAGTTCAGGATGCTCCACACTACTAAAATACAACGATTTAGCGACGGCCCTATCCGTCGCTAAACCGTCGCTAATTGAAAGTACCGACGGATTACCGATGGATACTGGCTGAAAAAATCCGTCGGGAATAACCACGTCGCTAAAATTGGTCTGTCGCTAGTACGTCGCTGACCGACTACTTAGCGACGGATTACCGTTGGCTATGTCAAAACATTTAGCAACGGCTAGCCGACAATTTTCTGTCAACTTCGACAGTTTAAAACTTTCATGTAGCAACATTTAGCAATGGACAAACCGTCGCTAAAACTTCGTTAAACGCATATCAGAGGGGTTCCGATACGTAAAATATGTCACTAATCAGTCGCTAATCCGTCACAATCTTCGTCGGATTAGCGGCGGGTTAGCGACGGATATTCCGTCGACCTGCTCCTGGAAATCTTTCATAATTCCAGGACCTTGGCGACGGATAATTCGTCGAGTTTTAGTCGCCCATCCATCGCTAACTGGGAATCCCCCAGTTGGCGACGGGTAGTCCGTCGGAAATTGGCCGCCAGTCCGTCGGTATCTGAGAATATTTTGAAAAAAAATAGCATAAAGCTGGGCATTCCAAATATACACAATTTTAATATACCAAACACACAAATAATCCCAAGCAATTCTAATATACAAAACACAAATATTCAATATTCAATAAAACAAATATCTCAAGCACAAATATACAAAACACACAAATATTCCAATATACAAAACACACAAACAATTCCAACACACAACTATCCCAAGTATGATCAAATTGTTCACACAAAACACATAAATATTCAATATTTAAACACAAATATTCAATATTCAATAAAAAGGAAAATCGACTTTGGCCTCAGAAAAGACCGCAAGTCAGACGATGAATCCTCACAGCCAGGGATCATAGTTGCGTTGAGGCATGTACCATTCTATCAGCCACTTTGCATACGAAGGCTCAATCTGGTTGAGGTCTTCTGTAGGGACAGGAGGGTCGGTCCCGATGCTACCACTCTCTGACGGTGGCTCCTCCCTAACTTCAACCTTGGGAGCAATCTCTTCCCTGATGGCATCGGTTCTTCCTTGACCTCGACCTTTGGTAACACCTCCTCCTTAACAGTCACCGGCTCTTGTTTGACGATGGGGACTTCCTCCGTGTCGACCTCCAAGGGTTCCTTGCCTCGGCCCCTTCCTCGGCTAGCAGCACCACCTCTGGGAGTCTTGGGAGCCATCTCTCTGACAACAAAAATTTTCATATAGAGTAAAATTTTTTACTCAAATTATTAAAAAAATAAGAAGTTTATCGAAATTTTCAGCCACATATGATATCCACCTCGGAGAGTCTTGGGAGCCTTCTCATCTCTCCACCATGGCTCTGGACCCATCTGCTCCTCTGTACTTCCCTTCTTCTTATTTGACTCTCTCAGCCACATATGATATCCAGCTCAAATGTAGAGTCGAGGGAGAAGAAGTGGGCAGGAAGAGGAGAGAGAACCAGCACAGCCGGCGGCATGACCTGGAGAAAATACAGAGGTTTTGCTGGAGGTGCTGGCGATTTTCCCAGGATGGTATTGAGGAGCAAGTGTAGAGTCGACCGAAGGAAGCTGTGGCTCCTTCGGCCGACTCTACACTTGCTCCTTAACACCATCCTGGAAAAATTGCCAATACCTCCAGCAAAACCTCTGTACTTCCTTCAGGTCATGCCGCCGGCTGTGCTGCTTCCCCTTCCTCTGTCCACTTCTTCTCTCCCGACTCTACACTTGAGCTGGATATCATATGTGGCTGTGAGAGTCAAATAAGAAGAAGAAAAATAGGGAAGAGCAGATGGGTCCAGAGCATGGATGGAAGAGAACTAGAAAGCACTGAACCTTCCTGTTGTGAGAACTGTGAAGAGTGAGAAAGGAGAGGGGGTCTTTGAATTTTTCGTTCATCATCATTAGAGGGAGCAGCACTGGAAAAGTTATGACGTTGGTAGCATGAGAGAGTAAAAATCTGTATCACAAGACTAACAGAATTACTATGTAATCATGTACTCACCAATAACCGGATGTAACTGTAGTCGTTAGGTATCGTGCAGTAATTGGTGGATCCGCTGGTATAGGTCGGATGTACTTAGTATCTACTGTATCAGATTAGTATCGGTCTATCGGTTTGGTATAGGACGTATCAGATTGGTATTGGCCTTAATAAATTGGTATTGTCCTATCCGATATGTACATGTATCGGCCGTATAGCTAGGATTCATATTGGCCTTATCGATTTGGTATCGGTCATATCCGATAGGTATCGACCGTGTTGGATTGGTATAGACCATTTCGGATTAGTATCGTGAAAGGTTTAGTAACAACTGTACTTAGATTTATCTCTTCTCGAGCTAGAATACCATTGCAAGAGAGTCACCAGATCGTGATTGGCCATTTACAGTAACATACATGCTTCCTTTTCCAACAGAAAAAGCGAGATTGAAAAGGAAGTATGTATATTCTGTAACTGGCCAGCTACGCTCTCGTGACTCTCTTATATTGGTAATCTAGCTCTAGAAGAGAGAATCCAAGTACAGTTATTACTAAACCTTTCACGATACTAATCCGAAATGGTCTATACTAATCTAACACGACCGATACCTATCGGATATGACCAATACCAAATCGATAAGGCCAATACGAATCGTAGCTATACAGCTGATACATGTACATATCGGATAGGACGATACCAATTCGCTAAGTCCAATACCAACCGATACGGCCCATACCAAAATGATAGATCGATACTAATCCGATATGGTCAATACTTATAAGTACCTACGGTCCAGGAGGTTGATCCGCTAGTTCATCCATGTACGATCAACAAAGTAACGATCCATTTCAATTCGGATGTGAAAATCTGTATCGTAAGACAAACTAAACATAATCAGTTCTATTTCACATGCTTAATTGCCAAGTGTAAGAACGGATGGCTCAGAACACAACCCAAAATTCATTCTAGCATACATTAGAGTGAATCATCTATGTTCTGTACATATGGTGCAGTATATGTTCTTATCGTATCTAGTATCTGAAGAATGTAACAGAATCAAGATGAACTCACATAATGTAATACTAAGACATCATCTACTACTATATAAGATATAGTGATAGGTTGTCATATCATCATTGCCGAGGGATGAGGGTCGAAGGACAGTCAACTTTATCTACGGCTACATAGTTTCTGCCTTGCCAGTCGAATGGCTGCAGGGACTATGTCCTGATCACTATGTCCTGATCACCATAGTTTCTCCCTACACCATCATGTCGTTTGAGTATATTTTCGAAAGCAGATAATAGACAGAATATTCAATTTTTGGTCAAGTGTGAGAACGGATGGCTCAGAACACAACCCAAATTTCATTCTAGCATACATTAGAGTGAATCATCTATGTTCTGTACATATGGTGTAGTACATGTTCTTATCGTATCTAATATCTGAAGAATGTAACAGAATCAAGATGAACTCACATAAAGTAATACTAGGACATCATCTACTACTATATAAGATATAGTGATAGGTTGTCATATCATTATTGCCGAGTTTTGATGGTCGGAGGACAGTCAACTTTATCTATGGCTACATAGTTTCTGCCTCGCCAGTCGAATGGCTGCAGGAACTATGTCGGAGGACAGTCAACTTTATTAATAGTTATTTGTTTTTCGATACCAAAAAATCCGATACTCCGACCGGAAACCACCTATACCCCCTCCCCCGATCCGATACACCGATCCGAAACCAGAGATACTCATATGAATGGTCCGATCCGAAACCACCAATACCCCCCCACCCGAAACCCTACCCTGCCCCGAAAGCCTACCCGTGTGTCTCCTACCCAACCCCCTCCCCTACCCCCACCCCCTTCCCCACCCCACCACCCCCTTCCCGACCCCCCCTCCCCGACAGCACCCCCTCCCCCGAACCCCCTCCCCGACAGCACCCACCCCCCCACCCATCGACGCCCCTCTCCGACAGCACCCGTCCCCCACCCCCATCGCACCACTACCTCCCCGATCCCCCCTCCCCGACAGCACCCCCTCCCCGACCCCCCTCCCCTCCCTATCCCTATCCCACCCACCCTTCCCTACCCCCCCGACCCCCCTTCCCGACTCCCCTCCCCGACAGCACCCACCCCCCACCTGAACCTCCCCCACCCCACCACCCCCTCCCCGACCACCCTCTCCGACAGCACCCGCTCCCCCGACCCCCCTCCCCGACAGCACCCACCCCCCATCCCCCTCCCCGACCCCCCTCCACCCCCTTCTCCCGACCCCGACGACAGCAGACCGCCACCCCCCCCCGAAACCCACCCTGTCGGCCCCAGCGACAGCCGCCCCCCCCACCAATCCGAAATACTATATGTTATGCTAAACAGAGAGAGAGGGAGGGAGAGAAAGAGAGCATACCTGAGAGAGAGAGAGAGATTCCGTCGGAGAGAGCTTCGTCGGAGAATGTGACCCGTCGGAGAGAGCTCGCCGGAGAAAGAGAGAGAGAGAGAGAAAGAGAGTTTTTGGGGGGAATAAAAATTTCCTCCCGTCGGTTCAATTTAAGTTAGGTTACAATATTTAGCGACAGATTACCGTTGGATATATCCGTCGGTAGATAGTCGCTAAATACCCACTAGATTACCGACGGAAAAGTCCGTCGCTAGTTAGACACTAATTTAGCGCACCATTTTCTTCAGATTTTGCCGCGACAATGTGCGACATATTAGCGACGGACATGAATTCGTCGCTAAAGTTGCATCAAATGTGTGACGGATGTGCGACTAATTTTGACGTAAAAAAACTAAAAAAATTATCCATTGCTTTCTGACGGTAGCCCATCACAACGTAGTCGCGAGATCGTCGCTATCGCCGACGGATACGATCCGTCGCTAATCGTCCTTCGCCAAATTGCTATATTTTAGTAGTGCCAGTTCAGCACCAGGGACATGACAAGAGGCAAACTACTCCGTGCGCACCCGAAAGGTTTGCAGGATGAGGTTGGGCGTGTGTCTATACTTTGGGGTGCCCGACCACCAGTTGAAGGATTGCCACGTTCGTGGAGTCCGAAGGGGCCACGACAGAGTACAGCAGGCACCAACACGTGCCCAACAGCAGCAGGGTCAGGACAAGAGACAGGCCATGCGGTACGATTTCTACGGGAAGTCGGGGCACACCCGGGAGGTCTACAGGATGAGGCTGGTAGTTTATTTATTCTGTGGAACTCCAGATCACCAGATGAAGAACTGTGCTGCACATACAGCCAGACAGGCAGGCCAGGACAGAGTATAGCAGGCTAGGGGAGGCCAACATGGGCGAGCTTTCGCCATGACAGTTGAGGACACGCAGGCAGTAGCAGGACAGATTGCAGGTTCCAATCTTTCGATCTCATTTCCGTAATTGCCTCTGTTTGCAAAAAACAAAAGTATAGAACTTTATTGATACAAACTGTAATAAAGATTACAAGAATTCTGGGAAAATTACAACTGTAGGAATCCAATCTCGATGACGATTGCTTTATCCCTTGGACGATGTGAACTGTAAAGACGAAGCCTTTGAAGTTAAAAACAACTCTGGAAACTGAAGGCAAAAGCCTCTGAAGTTGAAGACAAAAGTCTCGGAAGAATGCAGCAGCACTTTGGCAAGAACTCCTGGACTCTCTGATTTCTGATTTCTGATCTTGATATCTGATCTCTGATCTCTGATCTCTGGCCCTTGAATGAAGACTTGAAACTCTATTTATAGAGTTATGGAAATAACTAACTTTCAGTTATTTTGGACTGCGCATGATGATTTGCGCAGTATTGGTTTGCGCAATATTGATTTGCGCAGATAGTTACTGGATCGTGGGCCGACTATCATGGACACATGGCATGATTTGATAGAAATGCGCATGATCGTGCATAAACAGTTGCCACGTAATGAACAATCGATGGCATGAATGCCACGTGTAACTTAACAGTTACGTTTGATAGAGTGCGCAGAGTTGAATTGCGCATACATGGTTTGCGCAAACTCAAACTGCGCAGGATTGGTTTGCGCTGCCAGCTGTCAGCCGCCCTCGAGCACTGTACGGCACAGGAAACGAACAGACTCCTTGTTATCCGTGCTGTCAGTTGTCAGAAAAGATTTGATTTGATTTAGAAATGATGACTTCTGCCACGTCAGCTTGCGCAATCGGTTGTGTGCGCAAATTAGAATGCGCAATCGGTTGGCTGCGCAATCTGTTGTCTGCGCAATTCAACAAGATGATGTATATTTTGATTTCTTGATTTTGTTGATTGATGCAACTTGATTTTTTAGGACCTACAAGACCCCCTTCAAAGTTTTCGAAAGTTGATTTGATTTAAAATTTCGAAATACTTTGAATTTTTGAATATTGAACCAAGTTGCGCATGTTGATGAGCTGTCTGCGCAAAGCGAAGTATTCCCCGATCTTAGGCGCAGTCCAAGGCAGCCGTTTCGTATTTCAAAGGCTATAAATAGCCCACTTCTTTATTTCATTTTTTACTTTGCCTCTTTCGTGCTTTTGAGAGAAAAATTCCCGAACCCTTTCTGTCTTCTTTCTCCGACGACTTCCATGGCGCCCCGACGATCTAATGTTGCCGCCACCGCCGCTGCGAAGGGAAAAGCTCCGGCCGAATCCTCTGACAGAGTTGCTCGGCGAGCATCTCGACATGAGTCTGCGCACCCTGCTCTGATAGGTAGTAAAACCGATCGAAACCCCTTTTTTTAGGGTGTTTTGACTTCCTTCGATCTTCGAAACTCATTTCTTTTTAGAGATGAGTTCAACTTGCGCCACCCTTTTTAGGGTTTTTGGTTGCATAAACAGTCAGTCTTCATTTTTATGAAGACTGTAATCCTGCGCAATCTATCGAATTGTGCTGACAGAAAGTCAGCGCAATCGATTGATTTGCGCTGAATGTCAGCGCAATCAATTGGTTTGCGCACCCTATTATGATGCGCAAACTAATGTTGCGCAATCCATATTAGCGCAATCTGAGGATTGTGTACTCTTCTGTTTTGCTTGTCTGAAAAATAGAGTTTTTAACTTGTACTGATCTTCCTCTGTTTTTGATGCAGTTGAAACCAATGAAGATCCAAACTATGAACATTTTGTGGGAACTTTGTCTGAATCTGAATATAAAGAAGATTTGTCTCACGTCCATTATCCTCAATACGATCTGCCGACTTCTCGTCAGGCAATATTGATTTCTCAGGACAACGAAACTTTAATGTGTCTAATGAATGGACAGCCTCTGGAATCAGCAGATGCTGTTATCCACAAGAAACCCTTATTCTTGTTTGGTGATGCCTTTGAAAAAGTCTCCCAGCCTAGGCCAATGATGGAGGAGATGGTAGTCCACCGGGAAGACAGATCATTCTTCATTCCTAAAATTGCTCGATGCCTTCCTTTGTCACGGTACGCTCATGCGAGCTACCCAAGGAAAATGGATTGGAACATCACCCTTCTCCAGGATGCTCGTGCAGGGAAGATCTTTGTAAAGAAGGTTAACGGGAAAGATATGTTTTACAGCTCTTCTGACAGATACAGTGTTATGTTGAGAGGTTTGAGACCTAGCTGCATTCCACCGGAAAACTCCTCTATGCTGATGCCCGTCAGAACCCCTATATTCGCAAATGAATTTGCGAAGGAAGAAGGAAGATACCCTGAACAGGATATCAGAATGACTGGATTAGTGAATCCAGATTACAAACGATGGAATTGCATTGCAAATTGGGTTCTGACAACCTTCCAAGACAAACTTCAACAAATTAACTTGTTTCAAGCAGTGCATGCCACTGTATACGGGTTTGCTCCTAACCCTCAAATGTTTTTGGCCTTGGCTGAGCGATACAATTACAGAACAGGAACTTTCATGACCCCGGGTGGAGAGATGGGGTTTGCACTCCACGAGATGAAGTACATCTCATACTTGCCCATGGCGGATGCTCCATATGAGGAGTTTGTTCCCACAAATGACGAGTTAGAGAAACTCAGAAAAGAAAATGCAGAAATGGTAGCAGTGTTTGAAGAACTGCAATGCCATTACAAAATTTGCTCTTTGTACTATAAGAGTGCTACGGCCAACACTTGCTATTCTTCGAAGTGGTTGCCATATTTGTTCTTAAATCATATTGAAGAGAAGAAAACCAAGGAAAATGATAAATGTTACCCTCATTTTTTCAAACCCTTGATTAACACGGAAGTCATGAAGATGATAGAAGAAAGTAAACATTATGATAAGGAAATGAAGGATGATTATCAATGTCCACCTTTAAAGAAAGGTGACATTTTGGAGAGTTTTTTGAGAATGGGTTACAGACCCATGTCCAAAGAAGCCCAGTTAGCAGGGTTTCTGACACACTGGCTCAGACGATTCGTGGTCCCGGGATCTAGTGCAGTGGACCGTTTTCATCGTGGTGTACTTTTTGCTGCCGTCAAGCTAGTCTTCTGTTATAAGGTTGACTTGTTATCGGCAATGACCTGCAGATTGAATGCGAGTCTTCGCTTGTATGTTGACTCGATGCTGAAGGCAAAGGGAGAGAAAGAATTCCCCCGTCTCGAAATGCCGTACACTTATCTCTTTGGATGGTTACTCCTCCATTATCCAACTTTAATGGACCCTGGTATGGGACCAGTAGATGGCAGCTTCTTGCGCAGATATTCTCAGGGTAAATGGAAGTACACCTCTCTGAGTGAATGCAGATTCGTTTTAAATTTGAACAGAGGATGGAACTTCTGTTGCGCGCCTCTCCCGGCCGGTCATGACCAGATGCCACCCAACATGGTAGATTCAAAACTGCAGCCCTTAAACCGTGTGGCCTTTGAATGGTTGAAGACAATTCGACCATCTCATTTAGTATACCGCTTTGAAGAAGAATGCTTTTTGGAACCATACCTCCCTAGCCGTTTTGCTAGACAATTTGGGTATGATCAGTTCCACGTAGGGAACGCAATCACCTGCCTTCAGGGCAAGGGTTTCTTGATTGACGGGGCCCGAGCTTGGGCCTACTACAATGCCCGTGACACAAAGGCTACCTTCTCTATGCCACCAAAGAGCACTCCTCAAGGGCTTCGGATGCTCTTTACATACTCGGTATTCTACACATCTGCAAATACTTTTGCCGAGAACTTTAATCTCGCCGATAGTTTTGCTTCTGCGATAAGATTGAGGAAAGGGAGGATAGCTTTATCAATCCCTGCCAATGATGAGGCAAACGAACCGGCGGATGAACCCCTAGAAACTTCAAGAGAAATGATGTTCCAATAAGAGATAAACACAGCAATGCGGATCTCTCTAAGAGTGGGAAAGTCTCCTGCCAAGAAAAGAAAAAGAGAGGAGCCTCCTGCTCCTGCAGCAAAGAAGAAATTGGTCTTGGAGCATTCTTCTGATAAAGTGACTACAAGATCCCAATCTCGGCAGCTAGCCGAGACAAATCAAGAAGTTACTACTACACCAATTTCTGTACAGAAGCAAACAGCACCAATAAATGTAGAGAGTCCCGATAGACCTCTACACAGAAAGAAGAAGAAGTTGGTTACCAGAAGAAATTTAGAAGCCTCTTCTTCCAAACAACTCCTGACTTCAGTAGATGCTGCAGCAGGATTTATAATGCCATCTCCCACCCCTGTTTCTGAATCAGGGAATAAAATCCTTGAAGAGACTGAACAAAGGGGAGATCTTGACCCCAGAACTGAAGTTGAAATACTCAGAGAAAACATCATTGAAGAGGAGCTAAATATTACACGACCCCTTTCACCTGTCGTGGAGACGACTCAGCTTCCTCCTTCCCCAAAGACTCTTCGTGAAGAAGAAGAGCATAAAATGATCGAAGCTTTAGAAGATTGTTATAGCCTGCAGGAGGATCTCACCGCAACTGACAGTGGGAATGTAGCCCAAGAAGAAGAAGAAGATAAGGATGAAGAAAGCTCTTCGTCTGGAAATATTGATAAGTATATACAGAATCCTGAAGGGGACAACGAAGAACACATATCTCTTGAAACCGCCGACGATGCTTCGGATCCTAAAAAGGATATTGAAATAGAGGCGTTAGTAGAAAAGGTTGTTAACCCTGATGAAGACGTCGAGATAGAAGTATCCCCTGAAGAAGTGGCTGGTGAAGATGTTCAGCAAGAGAGTCCCGCTACCGATCCCCAAGGTATAAAATGATATTTAACAATCTTCTTTCTTTAAAATAGATTGATATCTAATATCTTCATTTGTAGTTCTTGCAGGTCTTGATACTCTACCACCACCTCCGAGGGACCTGGCTATGGTGCCTATTCCAACGGTAGTTGTTAGTAGTAGCCATCACTTATCTTGCGGCTCTGAAGCGGGCAGCAGCCAAGCTGTCGCAATTGAAGCTACTTCCGTTCAACGGGAGTCTATTCCAGCAGGAAATGCAGTTGTTGTTAGATCCAATCAAGGTAAGACTGCTTTTTTATTTTGATCTTTTTGTTTATTGGCAAATTAGTAAAATAATAATTTTACTTTTTGCAGAAGAACAAACAGGAGGAGCAGCTAGTTCTACTCTGGCTCCTTTGTTTAAAGAGCCTATCATTCATCAGCAAAGGATTGAGCAACCGACTACCCCATCCTCAACAGGGGTAGCTTCGACTCCTGGAACCATAGCCATCAATCAACAAGTTGTCCAATCTTTTACCAGATGTTTCTTTGAGTCATTGGGATCTCTTGTCCGTAAAATGATAGAGAAGGAAGGAGCTAACTTCATTATGGTTAGGGACCCCACTTCTTTCCTGATAAAAGCCATAAGAGGCCAAGGAGACGAAGCCCAAGCCGTTCTTCTTGAACATATATTAGATGAGTTGGAAGTATCCATAAGGAAATATAAAGAGCTCAAGAAGAAGAATATAGACTCTCTGGTGCAAGCTGAGTATGAACGACTAGCCCAAGAAGCTGATATAGAAAGGATAAACCTTCAGAACCTTTTAGAAGCTCATTCTGCAAAGTCAGCTGAATTCAACTCAAAGATAGAATCAGTTACTTTGGCAGCTGAGAACAAAGGACAGAGGCTTGCTGAATTGAAAGCGGAAATTATTCGCCTTCAGAAGGAATTTGAAGAAGAAACTGCCAATCAACGATTTATGATTGAACAACTCAATGCCCTAATTCAGGAGAAAAATGAGTATGACGAGACTCATAGTGCTGAAATTACCCGCAGGACAGTAGATATGCCCATCTTTGATGAAGAAAATGGGATGGAGGAAGCAAGAATGAGAGTAACAACTAGTCACGAAGAAGAGCTGCAGACCTTAAAACAGCAAATTGACAATCTGATTGTCCCTCCTTCTTGATTTTGTATTTGTGTTTTATTGCTATAGCTATATTTTTGTAATGTCCCGTATTTTGATATAAAAGACATTTTGTTGTGGCTCCATTATTTATTGCATATCTTATTTAGGTATAAATAAATAGAGATAGAAAATATATTCAGAGGTGCAAGACATAATATATTTCTTGATAAGTTTGTAGAAAATAATTATATTCATTATATCTACTCAGAGGTAATATGGACATGGCAGAATATATTGAATATTATTATTTCGATTTTGACAACTTAATCGAAAACGACAAGTTGCTGATGTAGATAATGAACGATGATGAATCGTCAATATTTGTGAAAATAAATGAACGGGAAGACCATCAAATGATGGATGACAATGAACGGGTGAACCGTCAAATGAATATGATAAATGAACGGATGAACCGTCAGGCCTTTAATGAACGGATGAACCGTCTGATGAATGTGATAAATGAACGGATGAACCGTCAAATGAATATGATAAATGAACGGATGAACCATCGGGCTTTAATGAACGGATGAACCGTCTGATGAATGTGATAAATGAACGGATGAACCGTCTCTTCGTTATTTGAGGAACTTCTGCCTATAAATATAACAGAAGTCTGACAGGAATGAACACTTCTGCTTTTCAACATAAAAATGTCGTCCGGAGAAGCATCTAAGAAGGCCGAGATCGCCCCGAAGGTTGAGAAGGGCACTGAAGAGCGCCCTGTCGATCCAATCCAGCCGAAGGAGACAAAAGCAGGCGAAGGTCCATCTGCACCCCAGCCGCCACGGGATATCTTGGACTTCTGTCGAACCAGGAAAGACTGAAGAAGAAGAAGCCATGAGGATGGCCGCCTGCAAATTCCTCGTGGGTTCCAGCAAGGAGGTTCTTAGCTCTTTACTGATCATGTCTTCGAGAAGGACGGCAGTGGCCCGCGTCGAATATAGAAAAAGATGATAGTGACCTTTAATATTAGTACTATCATATGATGAAATAAAATTTGCATTTTATTTATGAACCTGATCCTGTTGACGATTTTACAAGCATTTACATTTATACATAATACTCTTGAGAAATTTGCCATTGATAGCATCATGGCAATTCGACATCGAGCTCTGAAGTTGATAGGCTCATTTGAAAGACTTTGCTTACAACATAGGGACCTTCCCATTTCGCATCGAATTTCCCTTGCTCATATGAGTCATAGTCATAGGACGTCTGACTGCTAGACAAGTTCTCCTTGCTGAAATGCTCTGACTTTACTTTGCGATTGA
>JANAVB010034675.1:0-49377 GCA_029216955.1 Iris pallida | reverse complement strand
CAGATGGATACCCTGCAGCAGATCGTCCAGACTTTGCGGCCAACGGAAATTCTGCGACGGCACCTACCGTCACCGTACCTACTACCACCGTGCCGACGATTCCACCCATTGAAGTCGACACGGCGGAGCCTGAGCTTCAACCAGCGGCACCAAAGAAGTACAACTTCGAAGTGTCAGAATTCAAGAAGGCGTGTCGCACCTCTTTCAGCGGCACCGAGGGTCCTTCCATTGCGATCGACTGGCTGGAAGAACTAGAAGACCACTTCGAGCTCCTCGGCATCGAAGAATCAAAGCAAGTTGCCTGCGCACAACTTCAACTACGGTTGAACGCGCACGACTGGTGGGCCGTGCGCAAGCGAGCGATTCGACCGGACAACACTACCGCGCCGATCTCTTGGGCCACGTTCCGCAAGGCTTTCGAACTCGAGTACCTTCCGTCCGCCGTTCGCCAAGCAAAAGAAAATGAATTCATGTCTTTGAAGCAGGGGAGCAGGACGGTGCAAAGTACGCCGCAGAGTTCAACAAATTGTCCAAGTTCGCTGGTGCGTTTCTGCCTACTGAAGAGTGCCGCGTACGACGGTTCGAAGTGGGACTGCGACAATCTATTGGTGCGCATGTCGGCGTCCCGGAGTACAAGACCACGGGCGAGGCTCTGAATCACGCTCTCCGTCTTGAGAGCCTGCTTCCTTCCGGTGCTGAAGACGTTGTGCGCCACTCCAATCACAAACGTCCTAGCTATACGGGAGGCAACAATCACGCGTCAAAGCGTCCACACACTGGCGGCTACCAAGGCAAGAACCCGTTACCACGATGCAGGAATTGCCATCAGCTTGGGCATACCGAAGACCACTGCTTTGCCAAGGCAGAGTGCTATGCTTGTGGGCGGAGGGGGCACTATGCCCGAGACTGCCCGAATCCTCGACCGAATCGCAATGGCCCTCCCCAACAAAACCGTCAGGAGAATCGAGTGCAGGCGCCTCGACCTACTCCGCCTGCCCCCAACCAAACCATCAAGACAGGCGTCAGATGCACAAGGACGCGTCTATGCCATGACTCGGATGAAGCGCTTGCATCAGACACAGTCGTGACAGGTATACTTAGTTTTAATAATGTGCCTGCTCGCGTATTATTTGATTCAGGTGCTTCGCATAGTTTTATAGCGGCGGACTTTGTCGCCGAGCAAAATTTCCGTTAGTATCATTAGACCTCGACCTTAGCGTGAGTACACCTTCGGGCACACCAATACTCACTAATTCAGCCTGCACCGACGGGATTATCTGTATCGGCGGTCAAAAGATCGGTCTGGACGTGATGGTCCTAGACATGAATGACTTCGATATCATTCTGGGGATGGATTGGCTCGGGCCGTGCAACGCAACCATAGACTGTGCCAGAAGACGGTCACTTTCCGCATACCAGGAGTGCCTGAATTCTGCTTTTCGTGTGGTGAGGCGTCGTCGACCTGCATGTTGATCTCGGCAATCTCTGCTCGGAGGATGCTGCATTCTGGGTGCGAAGGCTACTTGGCGTCCGTCCGAGACATGCGACAGGAGGGTGCAAACGTAGGTCAGACCGACGTTGTGGCAGAATTCCCCGATGTGTTCCCGGACGAGCTACCCGGCATGCCTCCCGACCGAGAGATCGAGTTCAGCATCGATACATTCCCCGATACTCGACCGATTTCAAAGGCCCCGTACAGAATGGCCCCCGCCGAGCTGAAGGAGCTCAAGACCCAGTTACAAGAATTACTCGACAGGGGATTTATTCGGCCTAGTGTTTCACCGTGGGGAGCCCGTGTTGTTCGTGAAGAAAAAGGATGGGTCCATGCGTCTGTGCGTCGATTACCGAGAGCTGAACAAGGCCACCATCCGGAACAAGTATCCTTTGCCCCGCATAGACGACTTATTCGATCAACTGCAAGGCGCCTCGGTATTTTCGAAGATTGATCTCCGCTCGGGCTATCATCAGCTCAAGATCAAGTCGGACGACGTGCAAAAGTCAGCCTTTCGCACTCGGTACGGCCACTACGAGTTCCTGGTGATGCCATTCGGCCTAAAACGCCCCTGCCGCCTTCATGGACCTAATGAATCGGGTGTTTCGACCCTTCCTTGATAAATTTGTGGTAGTCTTTATTGACGATATTCTCTACTCGAAGACAGGGCGCAGCATGCAGAACATCTGCGGACCGTGCTCCAGACACTTCGAGAGAACCAGCTATATGCGAAGCGAAGTAAGTGCGAATTTTGGCTCAGCAGCGTATCCTTCCTTGGTCACATCATTTCGTCCGAAGGCATTGCAGTCGACCCGAAGAAAGTGGAAGCCGTTGCTGATTGGAAGAGGCCTGCGTCTGCTAGCGAGATTAGAAGCTTTCTTGGTTTGGCGGGATACTATCGACGCTTCGTGAAAGACTTCGCGAAGATTGCATCGCCACTGACTCGCCTCACTCAAAAGGGAGTCGCGTATGAGTGGTCGGATGACTGTGAAGCTTCATTCCAGGAGCTAAAACAGCGGCTGATTTCGGCACCCATACTCGCACTTCCGGATGGGCCAGAGGGTTTTCAGATATTCAGCGATGCTTCAGGCCAGGGCTTGGGATGTGCTCATGCAGCGGAACAAGGTGATATCATTCGCCTCCAGACAGTTGAAGCCGCACGAGAAGAACTATCCTACGCACGACTTGGAGTTAGCGGCGATTGTGTTTGCGTTGAAATTGTGGCGTCACTATCTATATGGCGTGGCGTGCGCGATCTATACCGACCACAAGAGCCTCAAGTATCTCTTCACCCAGAAGGAACTGAACTTACGACAGCGGCGCTGGCTCGAACTAATCAAGGACTATGACTTGACGATCGACTACACTCCGGGCAAGGGAAATGTGGTGG
This sequence comes from Iris pallida, assembly GCA_029216955.1. Lineage (NCBI taxonomy): Eukaryota > Viridiplantae > Streptophyta > Magnoliopsida > Asparagales > Iridaceae > Iris > Iris pallida. Next base: position 46,495 of record JANAVB010034675.1, on the reverse strand, counting down.
CGGACGCTCTGAGTCGGAAATACCTTGCCTCGCTATCCATCGACCGCAGACTACTACAAGATCTCGAAGAAATGGGCATCGATCTCCGGGTTCGATTCAGGGATATACGGTTGGCGCAGCTGCAGTTAGAGCCGAGTTTGCTGGAAAAGATCATGGCCGCTCAGAAGGATGATCCGTACCTGAAGAAAATGCGCGAGCGAATTTCAACAGGTAGTGTGACCGACTTTGCGGAAGACAAGACCGGCGCGCTGCGATTGAATGGCCGACTATGTGTTCCGGATGATTCTGAACTACGAAAGGAGATTATGTCGGAGGCGCATCACGCGAATATACCTTGCATCCAGGCAGTACCAAGATGTACAAGGACCTCACGACTTTCTGGTGGCACGGGATGAAGAGAGATGTGGCGCTCTTCGTGTCACAATGCATGGCCTGTCAGCAGGTGAAAGCTGAGCATCAGCGACCGGGCGGGGAGATGCAGAACCTTGCCATTCCAGAGTGGAAATGGGATCATGTCACGATGGACTTTATTGTTGGCCTGCCGAAGACACCACGGGGGAGCGACGCCATCTGGGTCATCGTCGATCGATTAACCAAGTCGGCGCACTTCATTGCCATTAAAGTTACTTGGAGCGTTGATCGGCTGGCGCAGATTTATCTTGACGAGATCGTACGGCTGCACGGAGTTCCAGTATCCATCGTCTCTGATCGGGATTCACGGTTCATGTCGCGATTCTGGAGTAGCCTTCAGTCGGCGCTGGGTACCAAGTTGCAGTTCAGTTCAGCTTACCATCCACAGACCGACGGCCAAACGGAGCGCGTTAATCAGATTCTCGAAGACATGCTACGGCTCTGCGCAATCGACTTCAAATCAAGCTGGGACGTCCACTTACCGTTGGCGAATTTGCATATAACAATAGCTACCAGTCCAGCATCCAAATGGCGCCGTATGAAGCCTTGTACGGTCGGAAGTGCAGATCGCCCATTTGCTGGGATGAAGTCGGGGAACGGCAGATACTCGGCCCGGAGCTGGTAGAACAGACGGTGCAGAAGGTCAAGCTAATTCGGGAAAGACTAAAGATTGCACAGAGTCGGCAGAAGAGCTATGCCGACACCCATCGAAGACCGCTTGAGTTCTGTGTAGGCGATCACGTGTTCCTGAAGGTGTCGCCCATGCGTGGAGTTACTCGGTTCGGCGTGAAGGGGAAGCTGAGTCCGAGATTCGTTGGGCCGTTCGAAATACTCGAGCGGGTCGCCCCCGTAGCCTATAAGATTGCCCTACCACCGGCGCTTGAAGGTGTACACAATGTCTTCCACGTCTCCCAACTGCGGAAGTACGTGCACGACCCTAGCCACGTGGTGGATTTTGGCCAGCTGGAGCTAAAGTCCGACTTATCCTACGTTGAAGCGCCCGTTCAATATTGGAACGCAAGGATAAGTTCTTCGAAATCGGGCGATCCCTCTCGTCCGCGTACTCTGGAGGAACCATGCGGCAGAGGAGTCGACATGGGAACTCGAGTCAGAATGAGGGAAAAGTTCCCTTCATTATTTTCATAGAGGTAGGTTCTATTCTTAAGTTTCGAGGACGAAACTTTTTCTTAGTTGGTTATGGTGTAGTGCCCCGTCCCTACATCGTGCCCCGTACTCTGTCCACGGGGTGCGAAAGGAACACTGTCGCTATCGATTCGGCCGGGACCGATAGGTCGGGATCGACCGAGTCGATCGAACGGGAACGGTTGAATTAAGATCCATTCCTCGTTATGGAATGTCTTCTTCGGAACCAAGTCCCATATTCAGCGGGTTGCGCCTCGAGGATTGACTCTGCGGCTGAGTCGGGAGAGACCTCCCGTTGCTCTGCTTTTCACGCCGCTTGCGTTGGTTTTGGCTTTGTTTTCTGAATGCGTTTCGTGGATGTTTTCGATGGTTTTCATGGCTTGCATTTCGAACTCGCATTTCCTATCGAACTCTTTGAATAATGCAGTGTTCTAATCGGTTGCTTGTGCGATTTCAGGTAATCGCGTAGGCGACGTCTAGCGCGACCAACAAGTTCGCTCGCCAAGGTAAACTCAAGGTGAGTGGCTGACCCTCCTCTTCTCGACCCCCTTCTTAGGCAAAACGATAGTGTTGGTACGAAGAAAAAGATAAATGCAAAGGCACGAAAGGCACGAACACGGGAAAAAGAATTGAGTTTTCAAAGAGAATGGTAGGCTATGTCTCAATCACTAAAAAGAAGAAAAATGGTCTTTGCACGGTCATGGACAACTTGTCGACAAGGTAGAGTTTCCCCGAACGGCAACCCGGGGCCACGGGACCGTTGCGGCCAAGAAAGGAAACAAATACAAAAGCTGTGCTGGGCACAACGTTAGGCGAGGACTTGCAGCGGGGCTCGCTACTCGCGCTGAAAGGGCCTCGTCTAATCAAAAGCAAAAAGGAGTCCACAATGGCTCTGGGAGCCAGTGACCAACACACGAAGTATAGCACTTAATATGCAAAAGATAACAATTGAAAGGAAAGAACATGGTAAGTTTCATAAGGCGCGACGCGGTCCGCCGGGGTAAGTTTCAACGTAAAGTTCACTATGCTTGTCATTACTTGTTGGAAATTCATTAGGATGGTTAGAAACATTCATACTCTAATGTCATATAAACTCTTCAACCAAATGAGAGCTTGGAATTTAAATAGCCACGCACCAGTACAAAGTGTAATGTACTGATCCTCGCTCTCCACGCAGGTACCCCGAACTACGAAGGGCGTGCCAACTAAAGCTCAAGGCGGCGTGCATTCTTTTGAAGCCTCGTCCGTGTGAAGGCTTGTTTTCTGGATTTCCTTTTGAAGAAGACCCGCACATCAGTCCAAAGAAAAATGACGACTCGACTTCCCGCCATAGCAGGTGGAAATATGTATTGGTTTTTGCTTGTATAAAAGGGTGTAATGTATGGAACGACTATCTCATCGGCGTTCATTTTTGTAAGTCGAAGTCATGTTGTAGCCCGCGCGGCAATGATTGTAAAAAGAAGTCTATGTAAAGTTCATATATCAATGAAAAGTCTATTTCCATTTCAAATGTGTTATTCAATTTCTCTGCGTACTCTAAATTGATGTTGTGTTTCGGATAACCTTATGACTATGCCTTGTGCGAACGCAACTTAGGTTCGCACGGCATCACGCCCGGGGGACGACTATCGATTCGATGGAATTGGGGCGTGACAGCAGAAGCGATCATAGATACTCGTACGGTCTCCCACGAGTCTGGCAATGTACACAGCAGCCATAGTCCCTGAACTTCGTCGTCGAACTTGACTCCCATTGAAGATAGCTGGTCAACCACGCCCTGGAACTCACTCAAGTGGTCCGAAATAGACGCCCCATCCTTGTATCGCAGACCCATCATCGTTCGGATCAGGAACAGCTTGTTTACCCCGGTCTTCTTCGCATACAAGGATTCCAGCTTATCCCACAACGTCTTCGCGTGCTCAATATTGGCAACGTGGTTGTACACGTTCTCATCAACAACTGTCGTATGTACCCACATACTTGTATATGCTCGAATGTCCAGTCCTCCTCGGATTTATCACTGGGCTTCTCAGATGCAAACACGGGTAGATACAGCTTCTTGACAAACAGTAAATCCTTCATCTTGCTCCGTCAATAATGATAGTTTGTGCCATTAAGATTCACCATGCGCACCGGCTTCGCGTCCATCTCTCCTCTGGTTTCTCTGTCAACTACTGACACTCCTTCTGAATTCCAGAACCTTGCTCTGATACCACTCTGTTGGGAAAGAAACGCGGAAACCTTTTCCCAAACCGGAGAGTACCTGCGAGAGGACCGAACAATACAACGCAGAACCCAAAAACAACCACACAAAACAATCCACGCAGACACAGAGAATTTTTGACGTGGAAAACCCTTGCGGGAAAAACCACGGGACGATCGGAGTCCAACCCTGAGAAGCCTCTACTAATGGAATAGAAGAATTACACCCTCTACAAACTCCTCCCGATCCAAAACGGATCCCCACAACACTCAGAAGTAAGAACAATGATTACAAGGCTACGAAGAGCGAGAACGACGAGTAGAGATTACCCGAACACGATCTCCTTCGAAAGACGATCTTCAATCCTCCGTCTTCTCTTCCGAAGTTGTAATGACACTCTTGCCTCCTTCCTCTCTCTTTCTTGTGTTACGTTGCGTAATGAATTAGGGTTTAGAAATTCCAACTTAACTCCCCAATCCCGCAACCAACCTGGACCGTTGGATTAGATCCAGTGGTGAAAAGTCACCCTAAAATCCGCTTCAGCCCCCGACGACACAGAGTTCGGCCAGAACTCTGTGTCGGACAACCAGCACTGGCCGACCCAAATCTGGAATGGGGAGGCAGAGTTCGGCCAGAACTCTGCCTGGGGCAGAGTTCGGCCCGAACTCGGCCCCCCTGCTTCCAGCAGCTCCCTGTAGCTCCATCAGCAGCCCCGCTTCCTCCCCGAGCTTCTTCGACACACGAACGGCGCTCGTCGCACTCCGGGTCTTCTCCACATAGGTTGGGAACCCCACCCACTCCAACAGGAGGGTAGGAGATGCAATGTTTTAAAAATCGGACCGATGATCGAACCGAAATTTTTTGGTATAGGTCGGACCGGGATTCAACCGGGGTTTAATTAGAGTTCAATAGACTTGGTTTGGTTGGTTCAAATAGGTAAAAATCTATATTTACTTCTTGGTTTAGTTTAGTTTGATTTGGTCATAAGTAGGTTAGTTCGGTTTAATTTTACAACTATAAGGTTGATTAAAACCAAATAAAGAATCAAATGATCCAAATTTCACATGATAATTATTTTGAATTTTTTTTACAATAAAAAAATAACCAAAATTGGCCGGTTCACCGGTTGAACCCGGTTTTGACAAAAAACCGACGGCTCTTTAAAAGACCCAGTTTTAGTCGAATCGAACCGACTTTTTGGCTTAAACCGATTGGACCCGGTCCAACTGTCGCCGGTCCGATTTTTACAACATTGAGGAGACGAATGAATGTGGGTTCAAGCCAAGTTCCATATGGGACAAAACTTAGTAGCTCAGGAGTTGAAATTTCCTTAATTGTCTTTATCCAAGTAAAAACAAACAAGCATACTTTTGTAAACTATGTAATAAATAGACTATGTAGCATTCAAGCATCACGAAGCGACGCTTTGGCTGAGTGGTTAAGGCGTGTGCCTGCTAAGTACATGGGGTTTCCCCGCGAGAGTTCGAATCTCTCAGGCGTCGTTTATATTTTTTTTTCCCTGCTCTTTCTAATGTTAAATTATTCTTTTATGTAAATTGCAAATTATAATGAGGATGGATAGCTTTTTTAACCTATTTTAGTATGTACTTCAGTATATTGTAACTCTTTCATCTTAGAAATTGTTATTACAGCTATGTTATATGTTTATTTCTCAAAATTGTTATTACAGCTATTTTAGAGAGTTTGTGCCAACAAAGGTAAACATAGATAAAAGTAACAAAAGGATAGTAGCTACAAAATTTAATATATTTTTTCCAAACTATATATTCTTGAAGTAACTATACTTGTTTGTCTCAACTCTACTAAAATGCATATGAATAACTCACCACTAACTAAACACAAAACCTACCTCATAAATGTTAACTTTCCATATACATTGTGGTCAGTGGAAAGAGACATAAAAGCTCTGACTCGATGGTCGAAGATCAGTGGATCAAGTCACGGGAGCGTATTATGCCGGGTATCATAAAAAAAAACCAACAACAACCATAATCCAATTATGAATAAACTTATGTTATATTAAGTAGCCTACAATTAGTAGTCACATCATCATCTATCATGGTCATTATCATATATCATCAATAAAACAAAAAAAAAAGTGTTTTTCTCAAATTTTTGGGGTTCCTCTACATGAATCAAATTTATCCCATTCTTAGGATTGTGTCATACATATATACCATTCAAAAAAATTATATCGTTCTTTATAATCGAACTTAGTTCATAATCATACAGGCCTATCCGTATTTATTTAATAACTTATTACTCCCATTTTTAATATTCCAGCTAGAACATACATGTACTGTAATGCGCTTCTCCATGAGGATCGGATAACCATGTATGTAGGGGTATTAATAAGGAAGCCGAAATAAGATGTGATTGATTGACTAATCTTTCAAAGTCCAATGTTGGCCCATTGGAACCGCATACATCCATACCCAGAACTCTTATTAATAGAAAAATGGACGACCAAACTTTGTAGATGAGTACAAACGTTTTTTTTCCCTCCCCCACATGATGAAAAAAGTAAAAAGTCTCAATATGAAGGGGAAAAAAAGTAATTAAAAGGTCTCGACATATTGTTAAACCTTCCTAACCACTCCCATCTCATTCATTCTATAATTATGTACTCACCTCCCAAAGAAAAACAAACTCCTCCAACAGTTTAACACTGGTGAACCAAATAAGGATAAATTTAGGCACATCAACTTTGAGAGTTGTTCCTCTTATCAACTACTCATAAAAGTGCAAGAACGAATAAAAGGACCCAAGCAAATGGCAAGAACACAATTAGTTATTGGAAGGGGAAAAAAAAGAAAAAGAAGTAAACTTTCTTTGAGAAGTTTTGTGATTAGTCTTCACACACTCTTCTTCCAAGATGTATGATCCAAGGTACCAATATCAGCAACCTTACCCTGCTCCATGTCAGCAACCTTACCCTGCTCAAGGTATTCCTCCGTACTAACCTTCTCGACCATTGTGTTGTCCAACCTTAATTTGGAGAAAATGTTTCTTTACCAAAATTTTCTTCAGGTTTTTCATAAATTGCTTCTTTTATTAGTGTTTTGAGAATATTTTTCGATATATATATATATATATATATATATATATATATATATATATATATATATATATATATATATATATATATTAGTCATATTCCTTCTAATAGTTTGTGTGATTTGTGTTGTTTGTAGCTTATTACCAAGGACCTCCTGTGATGGCACCACCTGAGTATCCTCCCCCTCAGCAGCAGCAACATAAAAGTTGCAATGCTTTTATAGCAGGATGGTAATTAAACATACTTACTACACCGAAATACATACTTTTTAAAGATACGCGGGCCCGGGTTCGGATTAAAATATTTAAATTCGATCAAGAATCGGATTTGGCTCGGATTCATGTGTCACGTTACCAAAGACCCGGAGCCCGACATACATACTTTTTAAATAAGAAAGTTTAGATCCTAAATTTCTCCACCCAAAATTATATTTTAGTTTGTATTTTGTAACAAGTGAGACATAATTTCTATCTAATTATGTGCTTAATATTAATCTTCTTCAAAATTATTTCAAATATCATATTAGAGCCCGATAAAGCCGATGGACCCGACTCAACCCGAGAAAACTGGGGTACTTTCCTACTCCTCCGAGCCCGTCTTGGGCTTCATATGTCGAATCCAAGGTCGGGTTGGACTTGGACTCGGACTAAGCTTATGATTCATCGGTTGGGCTCGGGTTGAGCTCAAACCCGAACCAACCCGTCCGAGTTGCACCCCTAAAGATACCCAACAGCGATAAATACCTGAACAATGTATATCCTTCAAGAGAATAATAAGTTCATTTTTTTGTTCTTCTAACTATTTTAGGGTTTAACATTCAACGAGGACTAATTATTTCTTCTTTAATTTACTTTGGTATTTGCAGCCTTGCAGCTATATGTTGTCACAATTGCTGCTCCTGGTGTTGTTGTGATCCTGAGGTCGTGTTCATCCTCTAAGTAGTTTTCGAGCAAGTCAAAGATTTATCATTTCAATTACTTGGATTTCCTCCACCATGGGAATGAGCTTGGTACATGAGTCGTAGTGAATATAAATATTGAGGTTCATAATGATATTACAAATTCATTGTTATATGTTCTTATAAAAAGAGATGAAAAAAAAAAAATGTATACTTTACATTCTTTCGAATTGTTTTAGTGCATTAATACATGTTGTGACCTTGAACTATATAACTTGCTGCTAAAGTTGTAAGAATGGGTGATAACTTTTCTACCAATGAATGGAAAAATAAATAAATTTTGGTGTAGGATATCCTCATTTATGAACTAGGAAGCATAGATGACACGTGTGGTAACACGTATCGGAAATGACACTACGTGACAGGTCGGAATAGGTTCCGTGTTAGTGTTATCGTGCGTGTATCATGTCATATATGTGTTCGTGCAACATAAATTATGACAAGTTGTACTCTCTTGTTTACCAATTTTTTTTTATATTATAACAGAAAATTTTACAAAGAGATTGGTCTTTGTTCAAACGAAATTAATGCTTAAGCATTTATGTGGAAGCAAAAAAAAAAAAAAAATTTGTTGATGCAAAGCTTGTAAATGATTTTGATCATTTTTTAAAAGAATTTCATAAAACCTAGTTTGTAGGAAATAATAATGCCCTTGTTCTCATTGCTAGGTTTGTTACAATATATATGTGTCTACATTTGGGCTTATGGACCATATTTACAATACAAATATAATCTAACACCCCCCCCCCCCCCCCCCCCCCCCCCCCCCCCCCAAGTTGGAGCATGCAAATCACAAATGTCCAACTTGGGAAGTAAAGAATCAACACATGCTTTCCAATGGGCTTGGTGAAGATGTCAGCCAGTTGAGAAGAAGTAGGAACATACGAGGCTATTACGGTGCCATCTCGAATAACATCGCGAACAAAAGCAAAGCCACCTCAATATCTTACTGCGCTCATGAAATACCGGTTCTGAGCCAGGTGCAGGCTGACTGACTGTCACAATACACCGACATAGCAGACTCCTGGCGAACGTCCAAACACACCAATAACTCCTTCAACCATTTCAACTCACAAACAAGCGCAGCAAGAGACCGGTATTCAGCTTCAGCGAAAGATCGGGAAACAGTTGATTGCTTCTTGGTCTTCCAAGAAATATGAGACCCCCCAAGAACACCAACCAGCCTGTAACAGAGCAGCGAGTCAAGGGACAACTGGCCCAGTCGGAATCACACCAACCAGAAAGACGGAGATCACAATCAGCTTTCAAAAGAACACCCTGTCCCGGTGCATGTTTGAGATATCTGATAACTTTTAAAGCAGCATGCCAATGATCTTGTCGAGGCTCTGTAAGAATTAAGACAAGATATGCACAACATAGGCTAAGTCAGGGCGAGTAAACGATAGATAAATTGTCACGACCCGATCCCAAATAATTGGGTCGAACCGGATCATGCCCAGCCTGCACCGTTGTTGAGACGGCGGCAGTAAGCTGTATCCACTATTGCAGGTAATCACAACAACGTCTATATATTTGTCACAACTCAATATTCGGGAATTTAAAACTTTATTCAACATTTGAAAAGTACAACTGGAATTTGAAATACTGAAATAAAATGCTGAATTCAAAATATCCAAAATTTTAAAACAACAAACTGGAAACAGAAAATCTAGCTAAGCGTTCGGCTCATCGGCTTCAGGTCCTGCGTCCTCCAAAGGGGACTCTGGCAACACCACGGGATACAGAACCGGGTCATAATAGCTGTTGTATAACAGCTCAGCATCCTCAATATCCCCTAAAAATGTTATCTCCAGTCAGGAGGGAGCAAAGTACAATTCATGCTAATCCAACAATTAAAATAATATTAGAGTCATGCACTTTTAAACAATTTGAAATAAACAGTTCTCCAGCAGTTAAATATTGTGATGTGAATAGGCAATATGACTGGCTTGGGTTGTACAGTGAATGATATGGCTTATCCCCGTGTGTATGAGGGGTAAGCTAATACAGTTCTAAATTATTACTTTGGATGTGGTCATACTCATTACACTACTCCCCCAGTCCCCAAACAGTTACAGTAGTTACAGTCAGTGCTCTCAGAGAGAGTTCCGTGTTGCATCGTGGTTTAAACTGCAATAAAACAATTATTAAATAATTGTAAACTAACATAAAATGTACTTGCCTCAAATTGGACTGGACTTGAAGGGTTGAGACTTCGGGATTGAAATTAGCCTCGTCCTCGAAATCCTACATTCGAGAATTTGTCTCAGATTCCAGAGTTACCATGCTAACTATGCTAGTTGCAATCTCTAAGTTTTGTCCTAATCAATTTTAATCTTGGATTACGCTATCACAACAAATCTCGATTATCGGGTGCGTTGTAATTAATACGAGGGAAAGATCCATTTAACTTTTTATTTTGGAAAACTCGTAGTTACCAATTTAATTGGTTAAAACTTTGTATTTTTCGTAATTATGCATATAAAACTAAATTTCTTGTTTAATGAGTAAATATGATCTTTGTTTAAATATTACAAACTTGTAAATTTTAATGTGAGAAAAAACCTCATTAATTTTTCTATATCAAAATAATATTTATTTTAGTTTTACGCATTTACGCTAAAAACCAGCAAAACCAGAAAAAAAGGAAAACTACGCTACAATAATTACAGGCCACAGAGAAAGAAAATAGAAAAGCTGGGCTTATGCCCTTACAAATTATTTACAAAAATTGAAATAAGAAGAACATTTGTTAGTTCTAAAATTATCCTACAATTTAATTACAAAATAAGAGTAATAAATTAAATAAATTTAATAGTGAGTCTCAGATATTGGTCCAATCGTCATTTAGGCTAATGCCTCAACGTCCGGACGAAACCGGTTTCGTTTGCACTTAGCCAGGGCCCATTGACCAATACGGTCGTCGCCCAAAATCCAAAATAATATTCTTTTCCGAAAAACCATTTTAAAAATTATATAATTAAATTTTATAGAAAAATCCGGCAGCACTTCCTCTATTTTCGGTCAACCCAAAAACTGGAAAGTGTGCCCTAATCACCATTTATAAATCCCAAACCAGGGAAACCCATTTTTATATATAATAAACTCACAGAATTGTTTCCGAAACGAATTTGGAAAACCCGAAACAAATCAAAATCACCACAGCATAAAGAACCAGCATACCAACAATTGGAAAATCCAAATTAAACCAAAATTCCCAGAAACTCTTTTTCGAGAGATTCTCGGAAAATCCGAACCAACAGAAAAACACACATGAATCATTCCGAAACCAACAGAACCTATCCGAAAGGTTTTCGGAAAGTCCGAAAATGTCTTGTCTATAAATTACCGAATTCCCGGGGGAAATTCGTGGACCAAAATCTCATCATAGACTACGAAAATGGAAACGGGAAAACGAAATATACCTTGGGTTGCTCGGCTAGAGCTCTCAGGTGATAAAATGGAGAGAAATAATCCCACGAACAACGGATCGGGAACGGAATCCCACGGGCACGGAACGACAGCAACGGAGTGCTGCGGGACGGGACCGAGCGGACAGGGACCACGCGCACGGGTGTCGGCGGTCAGAGACAGCAGCGGCGGGGACAGGGGCCGCCCGGGTCAGGGCTCGGGTTAGCGGAGCTCGGCGGTCAGCGGCAGAGGGGTCGCCGGAGGCCTAGGCAGGGCGGGCTAGAGGCGTGCGCTGGTGGCGAGCCGAGAGGGGCGCGCGGCTACGGGCGAGAGATCGGGGTCGGCCGGAGTTGGAGGTGACCGCGGGGAAGACTCTGGCTGGACAGGGCGGAAGTTGGGCGCGGATGGAAGTGGGACTTTGGGGAGAGTGGAGGGGAAGGAGTGAGATGTATGCTGGTGTTGGGGGTGATAGAGTGCTGGTGGTGGGTGTGGTGGTGAGTTGTTGGGCTTAAATAAAGAAGGAGTTGTTATGAGAAGAATGGGAATTGTGGAGGAGAAATAAGGGGTTTGGGTGAGGGCTGTGAGTAACGTGGGGGAGAGAGAGTGGCTGGGTAGTTAGGAATTAGTCTTAGGATTTTTGTTTTAATACATTTTTTCCCTATTCTGTAATATATATAGATATATATATATATATATATAGATATATATATATATATATAATTATATATAGATATTATATATAATAACCAGAATTTAAAAGGAAGAAAAATATGGACGGGTTCGGGCTGAGTTGGGTTTCGAAACCGGGTCTGGTTCGAGTTCGGGGTCGGACTCCGGACATGGGGTCGGGGCAGGGCCACAAACAAAACCCAAACGATAGTTTAAAAATAATATTTTTCTTAAATCCGACTAATAGATATAATAATATAATAATAATAATAATAATAATAATAATAATAATATAATAATAATAATAATAATAATAATAATAATAATATAATAATTAAACAAAATTTACACTACAAAACCAATAATTAAATAATTCTAAAATTCTGGGTTTCACAATTTCCTCCTTAGAAAATTTCGTCCTCGAAATTAAAGGCATGGTTATGAGTAAACTCAAATCAAACAGTTACGGGTACTACGCCCGTAACTCAGGTCCAACAATAAGAATTTTCAAGGCAGTCGTGGATGAGACGGTTTAGGGACAAGTTTCATTTATGATATCATCCATGCAGAAAAATACAAAAGCGAACCAAAGTACACGAGGTTGATCAGACCATCATGCACCGGTCATGATTAGACAATATATTAGTGGGTGCACCCAATAAAATACTGTCATGATCAAGCTTGATAAAGAAATAGTTTGCAAAACTAGGCTAACTTAGCAGCATCAGTCAAGTTTAGAACGAAAAGATAAGAAATAGGAGTTATGTGATGGCTCAAATTTTCTGATCTTCTTCTCACCTCTGACTACGCTTGCTACTGGTTTCTCTGGCACTGAAAGGTTGAGTCCAATCTTCAGCTCTGAATTATCCAAAATGTGACTCGGATCCGGAATGTAGCGTCTGAGCTGTGATACGTAGAAGACGTTGTGCACACTCTCAAGATTAGCTGGTAGAGCTAACCGTACGCTACTTTTCCAACTCGTCTTAAAACTTCAAATAGCCTGATGTACCTGGCCTCAATTTTCCAGCTCCGTCAAAACTGACCGTTCCTCTGGTAGGAGGAAACTTCACAAAATGCTATCTCCTTCTTTAAACTCCACTGGTCGACGACTACTATCAACCCAATGCTTCTGTTTGTCTTGGGCAATCCTGAGCTTACATTCACCTCTTACTGCGTCAGTCACCATCTCTGGACCCAGCAGTACTCTTTCTCCTACGTCGTCCCATGCAAGTGGAGTGCGACAACGACGTCCATAGAGTGCCTCGAACGGTGTCATACCGATGCTAGCTTGGTAGCTATTGTTGTAAGAGAACTCTACCAAGTGCAAATGGTCTTCCCAAGACCCTCCGAATTCCAAGACGCAGGATCTCAGCAAGTCTTCTAGCGTCTGGATTGTTCTCTCTGATTGTCCGTCAGTCTGGGGATGGTAGGCGGTGCTAAACTTCAGTTGTGTTCCCAAACTGTCATACAAACTCTTCCAAAAGTGAGAGGTAAAACTAGTATCTCTGTCAGACACAATACTTACCGGAACTCCATGAATCCGGTAGATGTGCCGTATGTATAGTGCCGCCAACTTCTCGGTGGATAAACCAACTTTGAAGGGGATAAAGTGAGCTGACTTCGTCAGTCGGTCCACGATAACCCAAATGGCATCCTTCCCTCCTTGGGATCGAGGCAGTCCCGACAAAATCCATCATTATGTGCTCCCATTTCCACTCCGGGATGTCAAGCGGCTGCAATAGTCCTACTGGTCTCTGTCTGCTAGCTTTTACTTGTTGACAAATTAAACATCTAGCCACATACCTGGATACGTCCTTCTTCATTCCGTACCACCACACTATAGTACGCATATTCCGGTACATTTTGTTGGCTCCTGGATGTATGGAATACTGCGTCTGGTGCGCTTCTTGCATCAGCTCGTTCCTCAGTTCGCCAGTTGGTACGCAAAGCCTCGTACCATTCTTCAGTGCCCCGTCGCTGGCGATTGAGAATCCCTCAAGTGTTCCTGCCAACACTTGATCTCTGAGTTTGCAAAGCGTCTCGTCTTGGAATTGTGCTTCCTTGACTCTGTCCATAAGACTTGAACGCACTTGCAACTGCATCAATGATGAATCATCTCCTGGTACAATGGCTTCTCTTTCCAGTTTCTTCATTTCTTCTTCAGGCAGTACTATTTCCAATCCAAGCTTTTCTATGTCCTCTAGCAGGTGCCGCTCCTTGGTCAAAAATATCGCCATAGGTCATCGACTAAGTGCATCTGCGACCACATTAGCCTTACCCGGGTGGTACTGTAGATCGATGTCAAAATCCTTCATCAGCTCCAGCCATCTTCTTTGCCTCATGTTCAGCTCCTTCTGAGTGAAAATATACTTCAGACTTTTATGGTCTGTATATATTTCCACTCTATCTCCATATAGATAATGCTTCCATAGCTTCAAAGCAAAGATGACTGCCGTAAGCTCCAGATCATGTGTGGGATAGTTCTTCTTATGAGTCCGTAATTGCCTAGATGCATAAGCAATCACCTTTCCATGCTGTTGAAGAACGCAACCCAGTCCTTTACCTGAGACATCACTGTAGATTGAGAAACCACCAGTTCCTGCGAGTAGCGCAAGGATTGGTGCAGTGGTAAGTCTCTTCTTCAGCTCCTCAAATGATTCCTGGCAATCCGTCCAGATTAACTCTTCATTCTTTCGAGTGAGCTTCGTCATCGGCTCAGCAATTCTGGCAAATCCTTCACGAACTTCCGGTAGTAGCCAGCCAAGCCCAAGAAACTCCTGATTTCAGCAATTGAGCTTGGGGTAGACCATTCTCAACAGCGGCTATCTTCTTCGGATCCACCGAAATTCCTTCTCCTGTGACAACATGGCCAAGAAAATTCACCTTGTCTAGAAAGAATTCACATTTGGAAAGCTTACCATACAGCTTCTCCTTCCTCAAAGTTTCCAGAACTTTCCTGAGGTGCTCTTCGTGCTCCTCTTCCGTCTTTGAATAGATCAGAATGTCATCGATGAAGACAACGACAATTTGATCTAGGTATTCATGGAAAACCTTATTCATAAGGTTCATGAATACCGCAGGAGCATTCGTCAGTCCAAACGGCATGACCAAGAATTTAAACTGCCCATACTTGGTGTTGAATGCCGTCTTGAGAATATCTTTCTTCCTGACCCTGATCTGATGGTAGCCAGATCTAAGATCAATTTTTGAAAACACCTTGGCTCCGCTCAATGATCAAATAGGTCATCGATCCGGGACAGAGGGTACTTGTTCTTGATGGTGATATTATTCAGCGCCCGATAGTCGATGCACATCCGTACTGTTCCGTCCTTCTTGGGCACAAACAAGACAGGTGCTCCCCAGGGTGAAGCTCCGTCTCGAATGAATCCCAGAGCCTTCAGTTTATTGATCTGATCCTTCATCTCCTTGGCCTCCTTCGGGTTGACTCTGTAGCATCCTTTAGAAATAGAGGGAGAGGGGGACTAGGTCAATGGTGAACTCTATGTCTTGATCTGGGGGGATAATCCGGGAAGACTATCAGGGAAGACATCTACCATAAAGGTGTAACTAAGAATTTTATTCATGTGGAGAATTACAGTAAAAACTCTCATGATTGATCTAAGGACATCCTGTTACAACTTCTTATAACAATAGATAATGCTATTCAGCAGTCCTAGGTACTATTCTTCATGGTTCTGGCTCTTGCATGAGCAGTCTCCAACTGCTTCATCTTCTATGAACCTCGAGTCTGCATCATACCTTATTGTAGGAGGCAAGGTCTGCTGGATAGGAAGAGAGTCCCTAGGTTGTGGCCTAACAGGTGTTGCTGGGATATGTGCTCTGGTTTGATGGAAAGATAAGGGGCAGTCCTTTACCGGATGTTCAGCAGATCCACATGCCAAATATTTTTCCAATCTCTTACGACAAACATTGGCTTGGTGACCAAACCTTTTACAGTAGTCACAAACCAATAGCTTCTTACGATATGACTGCCGGATAGGGCTCAAATATCTTCTAGATTCAGGGGTATCCCTCCTAGGACGAGGTTCCGCTCTAACTTGGTTTAAGATAGCTAAGGCTACATCATTGACGTTCTTCATGACTTCTCTCATGATATTCATCTGTTCCTGCTGGGCTTCATCTTGAGCCTTCTAGAACTCCAGGATTTCTTGAAATAGGGCAACCATTTGGGAGGTATTTGCTGGTACTGGTGGAGCAACAGGAATGGGTACTTCACCAAGGAAATGTAACTCAGTTTGAGAAGAGGTAGGAATCGTCAGTGTAGTGAAAACTTTACTGGATGCATTATGGGGACGGTCAATCAGCTGCGAGGGAATAAACCCTGAACTTGGTTGAGGAGATGGGGTATGATCCGGAGATGACACCTCATCGCCAGCAGGATTGGTCTTGTCAATGGCCATTCTCTGGAAGGTTTAGGATGCAAACATAAGCAAGGTATCCTACCAGTCTATAATCAAACAAAAATATTTATGGATATAATTCGGACCTATGTTGTGACAAATCAATGTTCTAGTGTTCTAATTGTTTCTAGGTATATTTTCCTAAGTTGTTGTTATGGACCTGTATGGGCCACCACTAAAAACATGTCACGACCCGATCCCAAATAATTGGGTCGAACCGGATCATGCCCAGCCTACACCGTTGTTGAGACGGCGTTAGTAAGCTGTATCCACTATTGCAGGTATCACAACAACGTCTATATATTTATCACAACTCAATATTCGGGAATTTAAAACTTTATTCAACATTTGAAAAGTACAACTGGAATTTGAAAGACTGAAATAAAATGTTGAATTCGAAATATCCAAAATTTCAAAACAACAAACTGGAAACAGAAAAATCTAGCTAAGCGTTCGGCTCATCGGCCTCATGTCCTGCGTCCTCCAAAGGGGACTCTGGCAACACCACGGGGTACAGAACCGGGTCATAATAGCTGTTGTATAACAGCTCAGCATCCTCATATCCCCTAAAAATGTTATCTCCAGTCAGGAGGGAGCAAAGTACAATTCATGCTAATCCAACAATTAAAATAATAATAGAGTCATGCACTTTTAAACAATTTGAAATAAACAGTTCTCCAGCAGTTAAAACATTGTGATATGAATAGGCAAGGAATATGACGGCTTGGGTTGTACAGTGAATGATATGGCTTATCCCCGTGTGTATGAGAGGTAAGCTAATACAGTTCTAAATTATTACTTTGGATGTGGTCATACTCAATACACTACTTCCCCAGTCCCTAAACAGTTACAGTAGTTACAGTAGTTACAGTCAGTGCTCTCAGAGAGAGTTTCGTGTTGCATCGTGGTTTAAGCTTGCAATAAAATGATTATTAAATAATTGTAAACTACCACAAAATGTACTTGCCTCAAATTGGACTGGACTTGAAGGGTTGAGACTTCGGGATTTAAATTAGCCTCGTCCTCGAAATCCTACATTCGAGAAGTTTGTCTCAGATTCCAGAGTTACCATGCTAACTATGCTAGTTGCAATCTCTAAGTTTTGTCCTAATCAATTTTAATCTTGGATTACGCTATCACAACAAATCTCGATTATCGGGTGCGTTGTAATTAATACGAGGGAAAGATCCATTTAACTTTTTATTTTGGAAAACTCGTAGTTACCAATTTAATTGGTTAAAACTTTTGTATTTTTCGTAATTATGCATATAAAACTAAATTTCTTGTTTAATGAGGAAACATGATCTTTGTTTAAATATTACAAACTTGTAAATTTTAATGTGAGAAAAAACCTCATTAATTTTTCTATATCAAAATAATATTATTTTAGTTTTACGCATTTACGCTAAAAACCAGCAAAACCAGAAAATGAAAGAAAAACTACGCTACAATAATTACAGGCCACAGAGAAAGAAAATAGAAAAGCTGGGCTTATGCCCTTACAAATTATTTTACAAAAATTGAAATAAGAAGAACATTTGTTAGTTCTAAAATTATCCTACAATTTAATTACAAATAAGAGTAATAAATTAAATAAATTTAATAGTGAGTCTCAGATATTGGTCCAATCGTCGTTTAGGCTAATGCCTCAACGTCCGGGCGAAACCGGTTTCGTTTGCACTTAGCCAGGGCCCATTGACCAATACGGTCGTCGCCCAAAATCCAAAATAATATTCTTTTCCGAAAAACTATTTTAAAAATTATATAATTAAATTTTATAGAAAAATCAGGCAGCACTTCCTCTATTTTCGGTCAACCCAAAAACTGGAAAGTGTGCCCTAATCACCAATTATATATCCCAAACCAGGGAAACCCATTTTTTTATATATAATAAACTCACAGAATTGTTTCCGAAACGAATTCGAAAAACCCGAAACAAAATCGAAATCACCACAACATAAAGAACCAGCATACCAACAATTGGAAAATCCAAATTAAACCAAAATTCCCAGAAACTCTTTTCCGAGAGATTCTCGGAAAATCCGAACCAATAGAAAAACACACAGGAATCATTCCGAAACCAACAGAACATATCCGAAAGGTTTTCGGAAAGTCCAAAAATGTCTTGTCTATAAATTACCGAATTCCCGGGGGAAATTCGTGGACCAGAATCTCATCATATACTACGAAAATGGAAACAGGAAAACGAAATATACCTTGGGTTGCTCGGCTAGAGCTCTCAGGTGATAAAATGGAGAAAAATAATCCCACGGACAACGGATCGGGAACGGAATCCCACGGGCACGGAACGACAGCAACGAAGTGCTACGGGACGGGATCGAGCGGACAGGGACCACGCGCACGGGTGCCGGCGGTCAGAGACAGCAGCGGCGGGGACAGGGGCCGCCCGGGTCAGGGCTCGGGTCAGCGGAGCTCGGCGGTCAGTGGCGGAGGGGTCGCCGGAGGCCTAGGGCACGGGCGCGGGCCAGAGGCGTGCGCTGGTGGCGAGCCGAGAGGGGCGCGCGGCTAGGCGGAGAGATCGGGGTCGGCCGGAGTTGGAGGTGACCGCGGGGAAGACTCTGGCAGGACGGGGCGGAAGTTGGGCGCAGATGGAAGTGGGACTTTGGGGAGAGTGGAGGGGAAGGAGTGAGATGTATGCTGGTGTTGGGGGTGATAGAGTGCTGGTGGGTGTGGTGGTGAGTTGTTGGGTTTAAATAAAGAAGGAGTTGTTATGAGAAGAATGGGAATTGTGGAGGAGAATAAGGGGGTTTGGGTGAGTGGCTGTGAGGAACGTGGGGGAGAGGGAGAGTGGCTGGGTAGTTAGGAATTAGTCTTAGGATTTTATTTTAATACATTTTTTCCCTATTCTCTAATATATATATATATATATATATAATACCAGAATTTAAAAGGAAGAAAAATAGGGACGGGTTCGGGCTGAGTTGGGTTTCGGAAACCGGATCTGGTTCGAGTTCGGGGTCGGACTCCGGACATGGGGTCGGGGCAGGGCCACAACAAAAACCCAAACGATAGTTTAAAATAATATTTTTCTTAAATCCGACTAATAGATAATAATAATAATAATAATAATAAATAATAATAATAATATAATAATAATAATAATAATAATAATAATAATGATAATAACTATAATAATTAAACAAAATTTATGCTACAAACCAATAATTAAATAATTCTAAAATTTTGGGTTTCACATAAATCAACCTCCCAACCAGCCTCCGATAAGTCTCTGCATCTACCATCTTTGGACTAGTCGATTCTGCCAGCTTGTGATTGGGCTCCATGGGAAAGCCAGCAGGTCGAGACCCCATCAAGCCGCATTCTGAAATGATGTCCAAAGCATACTTCCTTTGACACAAGGAAATTCCTTCTGCACTCCGAGCCACCTCTATGCCAAGAAAGTACTTCAACACACCAAGGTCCTTCATGTGAAAGTAAGAACTGAGGTACTTTTGAAAGCATCTAAAGCACCTGTATTATTACCAGACACAATCATGTCATCCACATAGATCAAAACATGCTCTACCTTCCCTTTAAAAAGAGAGAAAAGGAAATAATCAGAATGAGATTGAATAAATTCATAGGATATCAGAGAAGCAGCAAGCTTAGCAAACCAACAACGTGGTGCCTGTTTTAATCCATATAGTGACTTACGCAGGCGACACACTTTGTTGGGTTCACTATGCAAAAAACCTGGCGGCAACTTCATATACACTTCTTCTGTCAGATCTCCATGAAGAAAAGCATTGTGCACATCCATCTGGTACAAAGTCCAGCCTCTCACAGCTGCAACAGCCAAGAACGCTCGAACTGTAGGCATCTTAGCTACCGGGGCAAATGTCTCTGAATAGTCGATCCCCTCAACCTGATGATTACCGAACACAACCAGCCGTGCCTTTAAGCGCTCAACACTGCCATCGGATTTGTACTTTATTTTGTACACCCATCTACTTCCCAATGCTTTCTTTCCAGGAGGCAAATCGACAAGACTCCATGTTCCATTATCTTCCAGAGCATGTATTTCAGTTTGCATAGCCGTGCGCCAGCCCGAATCTCGCGAGGCCTGGCGATATGAAGTAGGCTCAACACCTGCAGTGATAGCTGCAAGAAAATCTCTGTGTCCAGCAATAAATATGTCATAACTTAGAAATTGTGTTAGAGGATACGAAGTACCTGAGGAAGTGATGGGAACAGATGAACTGTGGTGAAGGGGAGGACTTTTACTTCGAACAACATTCATCACAAAATCTTGTAATCGTACTGGCTGTGATTTCTTTCTCATTCCTCTTCCTAATACAACCTCGTCGGGCACCTCTGGCAATACTGTATCCCCTGGATCCTCAACAGTATCCGCATCACCCCCAGCAGACTCTCCTGTCAATACTTCTGCATCTACCTGTGCATGCTCGCCACTCGGTGTCGAGCCACCATCAACCACTCCGGCCTCAGCAACCGTAGCCGACATCACCAAAAGCCTCAATATCGTCTTCCGGTACCTCAACAGATGTATGGCGTGTCGCAGAAGACATCTCGTTAGCAGAGCCACCATCAACCACTCCGGCCTCAGCAACCGTAGCCAACACCATCCCAAAAGCCTCTATATCGTCTCCCGGCACCTCAACAGATGTATGGCGCATCGCAAAAGACATCTCGCTAGCAGAGCCATACCCAGGAAATTCTTTTTCATAAAAATTAACATCACGGGACACAAAAATTTACCAGTCTCCAAATCATACAGTTTCCATCCCTTTTTATCAAGTAGATACCCAACAAAGATACATTTTCTGCTCCTGCTAGCAAATTTATCATGTCAGAATTTCAAATCATACGCATAGTACAGACAACCAAAAATACGTAGATGATCATACGAAGGAGCCGAACCATATAAAACTTCATAAGGAAACTTAAAATGTAAGATACTAGAAGGGGTTCTATTTATCAAATAGCATGCACCCAGAACACATTCCCCCCAAAAATATACGGAAAAAGAATCATGAAATCTCAATGCCCTGGCTACATTTAAAATATGTCGATGTTTTCTTTCCACCCTTCCATCCTGTTGAGGTGTCCCAACACAGGATGTTTGAAACAATATACCTTGAGATGAAAAATAATCTCGTAAACAATTAAATTCAGTGCCATTATCACTCCGCACACGACGTATATCAGCCCCAAACTGACGCTTCACCATAGCAATAAATTTAAGAAATATAGAATAAACAACACACTTATCCGTCAATAAAATAACCCAAACAGCTCTAGAAAATCATCCACCAAAGTCAAAAATATCGTGCCCCATTAGATGACGGAACATGATATGGTCTCCACAGATCACAGTGTATAAGTTCAAAGCATCTCAAGCACGACTACTACTATCAGAAAAGGCATCACGAGTCTGTTTAGCTTGATGACAAATATCACAAGCCTTATGAGAAAACACACTACTACCAGAGAGAAAAGGTAAAGTCTGTATTACTTTATCTGAAGGATGCCCCAGTCTACTATGCCAAACCTCGGAATCACTCTCTTTGCATGCCAGGATCACCGAAGCCAAAGAAGCTGGAACCTCCCCCAAGAAGTAAAGTCTACCCCTTTGTTCACCTGCTCCAATCACCATCTTCGTACTTCGGTCCTGAAAAAATACAAATCAGGAGTAAATAGCATATCATAATTTCTGGCACCAATCAATTGTGAGACAGAGATCAAATTGCAAGTCAATGTCGGAACATAAAGAACATCCGTCAACACCAACGAAGCAGTCAAAACTACTTTGCCTCTCAGAACAGCCTCAATAGTGCTCCCATCAGGCAAAATCACAGGACAGACAGGGCCCTCAAAGCAATCAACTAAACAGTCACGAGAGCCTGTCGCATGAAGAGTAGCCCCAGTATCGAATATCCAAGTCACAGAAGAACTCTTACCCATCAGACGATTAGAGTTTGAAGAACCAGGGTTGGAAGGATTGTCGTTACCCAGCAAGCTCATCAGTTTCTTCTATTGTTCACCTGAGAGTGGTGAAGGATATCCTCCAGGCATCATATCCGCCGAACTACTAGCAAGACCAGCAAGGACACCATGACCAGCAGCGACGACATGATGAACAACCCCTGCGCCACCAGTACCGCGTCTTCCATCACGTCTTTGCTGTGGTGTCGGGCCTCTGCCACCGCCAGGCACCATGTCTGCCCTCACGTCGAGGACGAGTCTTCCACCACTCTTGATAGCCAATCTTGGCAAAGCAAGTGGCAACATCATGACCTGTTTTCTTGCAATGAGTACAGATCATACCTGATTTGTTCCTGGAATCTGAGGTTCTACTATTAGAAGAAGTAGAAAGATGAGGTAAAGTCTTGATAGCCAGCGCCAACACCTCCTCATCAGCGAATTGGACCTAAGATTTGCGCATATCCTTCTCCTCACGGACTGCCTGGTATGCCCGATCTAAACTTGGCTGAGGATCCTGAACCAGAAGATTAGATCGGGTATGACCATACAACTCAGCATTCAACCCATACATAAAGTCCTGAAAGTGGTCTTCATCCCTCATAGCCTGTAGCTTTGTAGCAAGTTTACCACAGGTACAAGTAGGCAATGGGAAATAAGCAGCTTGTTTATCCCACAAAGATAACAAATTTCCAAAGTAGGTTTCCACAGACATCGAAGCCGTTTGTTTACACTCAACCAAAGCCACCTTAATTTGTTGCTTCCGAGTGCCATTGCTAACAACAAATCTTTTTCCAACAAGTTTTACAATGGATAAACCTCCTTAAAGTACGACAAAGATTTCTTCAGAGACGGATCAATGGTATTAAGAACCCATTGAACCAACAGCGCTTGCATACATCTCCAATCAAGCAACTTACTAGCATCATTAACAGGTTTGATTTCAGTACCTTCCAGAAAAGTGATCTTTCGCCTAGAGATCAGGGAGAGACATATCGACCGAGACCACTCAGCATAGTTCGGTCCACGAAAAAAAATAGGAGTAATGATATTTCCTGGTTGATCAGCAGAACTCAGAAAATATGGATCCTTCGGATTAGAAAAATTTGGGTTGTGTGCACCGCTATCGCTAGTCGCGATGGAGTAGCCGGATGCAGCATCATCAGCCATCGCGGATGTCGGGTGTACAAAATTTTGTACAACTCCGATGGATCGACCGAACAAGCGGCGAATCGTCTGCTGATGGACGGGGTCAACGGAAACACAAATCGGGTGTACAAAATTTTGTACAATACCGACGGATCGGTCGAACAAGCGGCGAATCGGAGTCCGCTGATGGACGGGGTCGATGGTCGGGCGCTGACGGATCGGCCGCACGGTCGTGCGCTGACGGGGTCGGGCACTAACGGATCGGCCGCGCTGGCGGATCGGGCACTGACTGATCGGACGGATCTGGCACGTAGGTGAACGGGGTCGTGCGTCCGCAGTCAGGCGGATGGGATCGACGGCGCGTTCGGGCGCTGACGGGGTCGGCGGTCGGGCTCTGACGGGCGCTGACGGGTCAGACGCTGACGGATCGGCCGCTGAAGTACCGTGCGGTCGGGCGCTGGCGCAGACGGTGGTCGAGCGTCGGATTGGCCGCAGAGAAGATGGGGAATATGGCGGCTAGGGTTTTTATAGAGGCTCTGATACCATGTAGGAAATAATAATGCCCTTCTTCTCATTGCTAGGGTTTGTTACAATATATATAGTGTCTACATTTGGGATTATGGACCATATTTACAATACAAATATAATCTAACATAGTTGCTTCCAACTTAATATTTTTATCAAGTAAGATTAGATATTTTCTTTGGCTCTCACGTGTACGTCTCAAGAGATTTTTTTTACCATCTCGAAGTGTACCTACTGTCGTAAAGGTTAAAATATCTAAGATTATATTCCTATGTCGAGGTACGATGTCGATGCACGATACAAAATTAGGATAATCTTCCGAATGGATTCTAATATTTTCCTAGTGTCTAAGAGAAGTTAAATGTATGTGCAAAAAAATAACACAAAATTCTAATTTATATGAGACCAATTTTGTATGGCTAATTATATGGGCACATCAAAAACTTATCATGGCTAGCCCAATTTTTTGATCTTGGCTGTCCCAAATTTCCCTCCCCCCCGAAACCCATTATTTCCACTTCATTTGCAAAATTTCTTCTCCCTCTTCCAAAACCCTCACCCCCTCACCCATTATTTCTGCTCCAGTCTTCATCTTCTCCTTCGTCGGCAGTCGTCGTCTTCTCCTTCGTCCTCCTCCTCTTTCGAAGAAGACCGATGGCACCGAAAGCTTCTTCGTAAACAAGGTACCCATTATTTCTAAAATTTTCCCCATCTGAAACCCTAGAATTGATCTCGTGTGCATTATGTTTCATTCATTATTTTAATTACAAATATTTCGATGGGAATTAAAGTCTTTTAAATCAAAAAAGCACTCACGAATTGAGAATGTCGGTGTCGACATGGACTGCCCGACCATCTTGCAGTCCAATCCATATCGTGGACTGCCAGAAGAATGGGCAGTCCAAAGTTACACATGCTGTGATTTGGACTGCCCATTCTTCTGACAGTCCAACATATAGTCTGGACTGCAAGAGAGTTGGGCAGTCCAAAACTAAACATGCTGTGACTTGGACTGCCCATTCTTCTGACAGTCCAACATAGAGACTGGACTGCCAGAGAGTTGGGCAGTCCAAAGCTACACAATGCTGTGAGTTGGACTGCCTATTCTTCTGGCAGTCCAACATACAGGTAAGACTGGCAGATTGTTGGGCAGTCCATAGTTATACATTTCAATATCTAATTAAGATTAAATATTAGTCATGAGAAGAAGATAAAGGAGAAGGACGTTGAGGCCTGGACTGAAAGAAAATGTCCTACAGCATCAGATCGTAAGACGCGTACAGCTGGTAGAGTTCTCGATAAAGCGATAACAATCAGAGAACCAGAACCAGTCTCACGGATAAGAACCCGTGGAACGAAACATGTTGCAAGTCGTTCGAAGAAGCCGGTGAATCGTCGTGATGATTCCTCTTTTGATGATGATGTACCCGTTGCTCGAAAGAGAGGTGACGATGGATCCGGTCCTTCTCACGTAGCCGAGGAAACGAAAGATTCTGGCCCAATTGTTGCTCGATATTGACGTCAATCAAGAACCACATTTCTTATCAGATCTGGAAGGATCCGGTTAGTTGATTACCTTAAATATAGAATAACTATTCAAAAAAATACATGTATTTAATATTGGAAGTTTGTTTTTAATTTTTTTATTTGCAGAAAAACTTGCGTCTTTTGAGGTAATAAAGCATGCGAAGATGTGCAGTACGTGGGGATTTGACAAGTTGAAAGAGAGTGTGAAGGCAAAAATTACCTCCACCAGATTGCAAAATTTGGCAAAATACTCGTATCAGATATTGGACCACGCAATGATATATATGTTTGTGGAGCGTTAGCATCCAGAAACTAATAGTTTCCATCTCGCAGACGGAGAGTTGACAATCACCCTTGATGATGTCCACCATATTTTGGGGCTTAGAGTTGACGGTCGTCAAATGGCGATGGATTTTTCTGAGGGTGACTTCAAGATGTATTATAAGCTGGTAGGACTGGTCGCCAATTCTCTTGGGGTTGAGACGGAGACTTTTGTCACCCTTCCCGAATTTAAGAAGTCGTATGGAATTCCTTTAAGTTTTTTGAGGAATACATTCTGTTCCGACGACGATGACGATGACGACGACGACGATGCTAATGACGACTCCGTGGCCCGGGCATATATGCAATTTATCGTAGGGGCCGTCGGAGTTACCGACAAGTCCGGACCGCGATACATGCCAAATATCTAAACAATCTTACGGACTTGAACACTATGGATCAAGTATCATTCGGAAGTGGTATCCTAGCACATCTCTACCGTGAACTTGGTGCTGCATCTCGAGTCGAGTCGAAGACAATAGCTGGTTGCCAGACTCTGCTCCTTGTAAGCAAATAATACCGTATAGTGTTTATAGGTAATCTAAAATTATGTCGATAACGATGACATTATTATATTTTACATTTACATGCGTGGATATATGTCATGCACCGCTCCCGTAGGAGCGATCGTCCTCGCTAAGGCGTGATGCCGCACGAGCCTAGTGTAAAACTCACAACCTAATTTTTCTGGAATTTTTGGATAAATTAGAATTATTGCATTTTTGGGATATTTGTCCGATTTTGTTTTGTCAGCATAGTCCTGGATTCCCAGTTAGAGTTTTAGTATTATTATTATTATTATTATTATTATTATTATTATTATTATTATTATTATTATTATTATTATTATTATTAGTCGGATTAGAAAAATATTATTTTAAAAATTAATCATTGGAATTTGATTATGGCCATGTCCCCGATCCCGTACCCGGAGTCCAACCCCGAGTTCGGACACCGACCCCGAACTCGAACCCGACTTCTGTTTCCCGAACCCAATTTTATTTCCAGTCTCGAATCCACCTTTGAACCCTTAATTACTTATTTAGCCTTAGATTCAAATATATGAATATTTATAGTTAGATAATAAATAAATTTCCTAAAAAAATCTATTTCTATTTTTTAGCTACCTGGCCTGGTCTCCCCCACGACCAGGCCATCCCCTTTCCCTCTCCTCCATATTTTCCCCACTCCTGCTACTTCTCCTCCTCTCTACAACTTCTCTCCCACTCATTCCTCTTATTCTTTCCTTAAATAATCCCACCACCACCACCACTCATCTCTCTCAACTCTCTTTCCCACTCCCTCTCATTTTTCTAAACTCCCCAAAACTCTGCCCGCGCCAGATCCCTTCGCCCGTGGCCGCGCCCAACTCCCGGCCAACTCCGACCGACCCAGCGGCTTCCCGCGACCTCCTCCGGCCAGATTCCCGCCCGCGTGCCCCCGAGACCCGTGCGCCCCGTCCAACCGAGCTCCTCGACCGCCACCCCCCGACGACCCCCGAGGCCAACCTTGCCCCACACCCCCGGGCGCCGCCTCCCGAGGCCAGCGCTGCCCCCTGTGGCCGCCCGCTCCAGCGCAGCTCCGGCGCTCCCCCGTTTCGCTTCCCGGCCGCGTCCCTCCGGCTAGATCTCGCCCGCAGTCGCTTTCCAGCACCCCGACGACCGTCCCGAGGCCGTGCCCTAGCCTCGGCCAACTCCGGCCGACCCCGAGTTTCTGTTCCCGTCCGGCCAGCACCCCCGTCGGCCGTGACCGTCCGGCCAGCACTATCCGCTGTTCGGACGTTGTTCGACGCATTCCCTGTCGCCAGAGCTGCTATCCGTGCCTTTTGTGCGCTGTTCCGAGCCGCTTCCCGCTGTCCGCGGAATTCTTTCTTCTAATATTTGCATCTGAGAGCTCTAGCCGAGCAATTGAGGTATAACTTTGTGTCCCTGTGTCCCTCCCGTAGATAGTCTGTGATGATGCGGTCCCGATCCTATTTCGGGATTCGGTATTTTGAACATGGTTGCTTTTGGGTGATACGTAGAGTATCGGTTACATCGCGGCGTATTTTCTATTTTGGTTATTTATGCCGTGGTTGGTTTTTGGGTTGGATATTCATTTTTAGGTTGGTGATCCCTGGTTTGGGATATTAAATTGTATTGTGGCCGGCATCCTCCCAGGATTGGGTTGTCCCAATTACAGAGGAGATGCTGTCCAAATTTTTAGGAAATATTTTAAAAAGGGATTTTTCTTATAAAAATTAGCAATTTGAATAAAACCTATTTTTGCAAAGAAAATCAGTCCTTGCAAAATGATTTATAGATTGGATTTGTTGGTTTTTGGATTTTATAGATTTCGTATCACCAGTTAGGCGATGACCATATCGGTCGAATGAGCCTCGACGAAACGCAAACGATATAGGGTCACATGTACGTTGAGGCGTTAGCCAGCAACATGAGATTGCGCGACCAAGTCTGTGACTCTTTTATTTTAATTTAATTATAATTTATTTTAGAATTGGTACTGCTTTTAGTATTTATGGTGCAGGGCCTCGGCCTACTGTTTGGACCGTTCGCGGCACTCAGAGCTCGCCTTAGGATTATTTAATTTATGTAAATAATTTGTAAGGGCATAAGCCAGTTTTTTTTTTATTTCTCTGTGACCCTGTATTGTGTAGCGTAGCTTTTTCTTTATTTTTTGGAATATTGTTTTTGCCGTTAAACGCACAGAATATAAAATAGATATATATTTTTTATAAAAAAAATTAATAAAGTTTTCTCATAATAAATAATCTAGTAATTTAGCAATTCACCTGTTTTCTCATTTAAAAGAAAAAGCCTAGTTATATATATATATATATATATTTTTTTTTTAATATATATATATATATATATATATATTTTTTTTTTTAATATATATATATATATATATATATATATATATATATATATATATATATATATAACACAAAAAAAAAATATATATATATAACACAAAGTTTTGCCAAATTAACCGATAATTGCTATTTATCCCAATTAATCAGTAACCGACTTATTCAATTAAAATGATAATGAACGTAGATTGCGATGTTAGACAATTTCCGGTAGATTAATTAATAACTTAAAATCTGACTAGGGTCTACTTCTAGAGATTGTAACTAGCACACCTAGAATGGTTTCATTGTGGTTCTAAGTCAAGGTTCTCAGCTGTAGGATCTCAGAGACATACTTGACTTCCTCCTCAGTACTGACATTTTCGATCCAGTCAATCAACAGAGGCAAGTTACGGTTATGTTTTCTTGCATTTTATTTAGTAATTGTCAAGTTGCATGTTTAAACCACATTGCTACACGGAACCCTCTCCTAGGGTTCAAATATTGATTGATATTGATTGTGGGGATTGGAAAAATAGTGTAACGTTTATGACCAATACCCCCATATTGCATGATTGTGCGAGCTTACCCTTTTTACACACGGGGATAAACCGTATCACGTCGCTAGAATGCTATTGTACAACCCAAGCCGGTCATAGACGATTACACATTCAAATCATATTGTTTTAAATTGTTAAATTGCTAGAAAATATTGTTTCAACTGTTTAGCCTGCACTTTTCCATTATTACTTGAAAAGTGAGATACATATTCATACTTGCTCCCTCCTGACTGGAGACCCACATTTTTAGGTGACATTGAGGATGCTGAGCTATTGTACAATAGCTACTATGACCCGGTTTTGTACCCTATGGTGTTGCCAGAGTCCCCTTGGAAGACGCAGAACCTGAGGCCGATGAGCCGACCGCCTAGCTAGTTGTTTTCCAGTTTTCTAGTTTTATTGTATTGGAGTTTGTCAATTTGAATTTAGCACTTTATTTTAGTTCTTTCTTTCATGTTGTACTTTTTAATTATTGAATAAAAAGTTTTAAAATTTTCGTATATTCAAGTTGTGACAAAATGTATAGATATTGTTGTGAATACCTGCATATAGAACAGCTTACTGCCGCCGTCTCACAACGGTGCAGGCTGGATATGATCCGGTTCGACCCAATAATTTGGGATCGGGTCGTGACATATTTTTAGTGGTGGCCCGTGCAGGTCTGATTAACAACTTAGGAGAACATATCTAGAAACAATTAGAACACTAGAATATTGATTTGTCACAACATGGGACCGAAATATATTATAAATAAATATTTTTGTTTGTTATAGACTGGTAGGCTACCTTGCTTATGTTTTGCATCCTAAACCTTATCCAGCATATAGGCCGATTGTATGGTGGTCTATTTTACTATCTACTTTAATTTCTAGATTTTATATATCTTTTAGTGTCCCTTGGCTTTTTCAGAGGTTATTTTCCTCCATATCCTTATCATACTCCAGCATTCCTTAGCATCCATACTCTTTTGTTATTTATGGATTAGGATTAGATTTTTTCCAATCTCCTTTTTCAACAAACCTATTTCAAAATTTTCAATTAGTTGATCAAATCATACTTCTCTATCTAGAATCTAGATCTATTTCACTATTTAGAGTTTTAAATTCTCCTTTAACAAACTTGGTAAACTTTTATCTATCCAGAGTATTTTTATGACTAGTGTATCCAACCATTTATCTTGACATTATTTTCAATTGGCTTTCTTGGGACCAATCCCGAACCAAATTTTTCTGGAACCATAAAGCCCCAAGGTTAATTATTACCAAAGGAATTGGTTCAACTTAGCTTGTTCACGAATCTTCCAAGGGGATTATTTTTCAAAAATAATTCCAATATTGATTGATATATTTCCTAAGTTATTCTAAGACCAAGAATATTTTTATTTGTTGACTTCCTCCACTCAACTTAAAACCTTACTCTCTCTAAGAACTTCTTGATCAGTTCAAGGCCTAGAAAGCTTCCAAAACTCAATACTTGAGTATCATGAAGCAGAAACGGTCAAAGAATTGATTCTATTCTATTATTGAATTTTCTTTTTGTCATTGGAAATTTTTTGAATTGTTGAGATATCCCTTTGAAATTCCCATGGACAAAGTTAAGAAAATATTCAGTGAGCTAATATGACTTCACACATATGCATTACAATCATTTATCTGAATTATGGAAATTGCAAGTTTACTGCAGCTAGTTGCGCACTAGCGGGGCATAGACTCTAAGTTGAAGTGATTCAATGTTGATAGGTTTTTTGGATATCATTGAGACTACGTCCTAAATGCATCAAATTTGTCTCCTTTGTTGTTCAGCCAGAAATGGATAAAGTTGATAGACCACTCGGTAACATATCATTATTCAAGTTATAGAGCCAAAATTTTACTGCAGTCAGGTGCACTCTGGCGAGGCATGAATTTGAGGCAAAGTAACTTCGGATATACTTGGGTTTTCGGATATTATTGAGACTATATCCATAATATGGTTATATTTTCTGCACCATCAAATTATTCTGACTGTTGTCCGGTTAGAGAATTTGTATTTCTAGCGGCTTTCCATTTTCAGAAATCTCTTATCACAGCCAGAAAGGAAAGATTTTCTATAAAATTATTACTTGATTTTTTTTCTAAAACTTATTAGGACCATATCAATCTCTATTGGCTCAGTCTCTTTCCTGTTTCAACCTTAGTACGTTGTATATATATATTTTATTTATTTATTATTATTATTATTATTATTTTTAGTTACATATTTTGGAAGCTGTAGATAGTTGTGGTTAGATTTATATATTAAATAGTTGATATACATCTTGTAGATGACTATATGTTAATAGTTGATAGCTATATGCGGGAGAAACATAGATTGTTACCTATCTCATTTCTAGTAAGGGCATATTTGGGATCAATATTAGTTAGCTAAATGGTAGAAAAGGTAGAAGAATACCTTGAGAAAGCTAGTCTTGAGAGAGTGGTATGTCTTAACTTGTGACTTATTCGGGTTATAACTGTTGGTAGTGCTCACCAGTGCCTAAACCTCATTCAAACAATTGAAGGTATTTGGCGGTTTTAAGCTTTATGATTAAAGGAAGAGTTATCGGAAGATAGACGAAACGTAGGTAGAGTTTAGGATTTGGTAATGTTCTCCCATGAAGGAAGTAAATTTGGATATATATATAAACATGTGAATATAATGATCAAGTAAAGAAACACTTGAATGATCAAGTATAGTTAGATGACTACTATACCTAGAAGGGACGGATATAGCCATGGAAGGAATAATACGAGCAATGGAATGATAGGTTCTAGAGAAAGAATAAGTAGAGAGGAATTGAGATACGACCATTGGCATACAACTTTGGAAAGGAGCAATTGAATTTTCAATTTCTACCAAACATTGGAGGCTCATATTGGTTATGGTAAGAACGATTGGGATTCTGTGGTATTTTGCTAATACGTTTGGATGAGAACGGTTGATGGGTGCTTAGTTAAAGATTAAAATTAATTAATGATTGTAATTCAGTCAATTGATTTCAAGAATTAAAAATTCTTTATTTTAAGTCATTGATCAACTTAAAAGAATTTTCTAAGGATTTACTATGGCAAGGGAAGATTATAATTTTGATGTAGTCAGTTTTTGAAGACTGGCTGACAATTGGAAGTTGATGTCTGTAAAATGCTTTGATCGAGAGGCATACTTGAAATTGAAATACATTTGGCATACGAGTTACATACAACGACGGAAGAAAATTTAATTTAGGTGATTTATGATTCCAAATAGAGTAGTTCTAATACCTTGGCGGCTGCCTTAGTTTTCTGTAGATACTTAGAGTTCAACTAGTTTAGCAAGTTAGAAATTAGATTTTTGCATGGGGTATTAATAAGATTGTTATTTTGTAAGTTATTTTTCCCGCATATCCTATCGTTGATCCTTGAAATAGTGATACGATATTTTTCTATCCCTTTTGATTATCACTCAGTCCTCAATAGGAACTACCTTATTCGTTTGCATTCTTATCATAAGTTATATTACTCTAGTCATCTTTGCTATCCTACCATCATACACATTTTTTATCTTTCCTGAGTCACAAACCCTTGTACCCCATTCCAATTTGATTTAACATTTTAGTCCCTCATTTCAAAAGATTTTATTACTTTCTGCCTTCTCAATAAACTATGGACATTCGCTTCTTTCTTGCCTTTTCTGTTTCACGAGACCTTATTTGATTTTCTTCTATTTTTTATGATCATAATTGTACCTAGATTTTCTCGTGCCCAAAATAATTTTTGATTGTACCCCCGGCCCTTATCCTTAAAATTTCGAGAACGAAATTTTCTAAGGAGGGAAGGTTATAAAACTCGCAACCGGATTTTTCTGGAATTTTTGGATAAATTGGAATTATTGCATTTTTGGGATATTTGTTCGATTTTGTTCTGTCAGCATAGTCCTGGATTCCCAGTTAGAGTTTTAGTATTATTATTATTATTATTATTATTATTATTATTATTATTATTATTATTATTAGTCGGATTAGAAAAATATTATTTTAAAAATTAATTATTGGATTTTGATTGTGGCCCGGTCCCCGATCCCGTACCCGGAGTCCAACCCCGAGTCCGGACACCGACCCCGAACTCGAACCCGACTTCTGTTTCCCGAACCCAATTTCATTTCCAGTCCCGAATCCACCTTTGAACCCTTAATTATTTATTTAGCCTTAGATTCAAATATACGAATATTTATAGTTAGATAATAAATAAATTTCCTAAAAAAAAAATCTATTTCTATTTTTTAGCTACCTGGCCTGGTCTCCCCCACGACCAGGCCATCCCCTTTCCCTCTCCTCCATATTTTTCCCCACTCCTGCAACTTCTCCTCCTCTCCACAACTTCTCTCCCACTTATTCCTCTTATTCTTCCCTTAAATAATCCCACCACCACCACTCATCTCTCCCAACTGTCTTTCCCACTCCCTCTTATTTTCCCAAACTCCCCAAAACTTCGCCCGTGCCAGAACCCTCCGCCCGTGGTCGCGCCTAACTCCGGCCGACCCAGCAGCTTCCCGCGACCTCCTCCGGCTAGATTCCCGCTCGCGGGCCCACAAGACCCGCACCCCGTCCAACCGAGCTCCTCGGCCGCTACCCCTTGCGACCCCCGAGGCCAACCGCGCCCCACACCCCTACGCGCCGCCTCCCGAGGCCAGCGCTGCCCCCTGTGGCCGCCCGCTCCAGCGCAGCTCCGGCGCTCCCCCGTCCCACTTTCCGGCCGCGTCCCTCCGGCCAGATCTTGCCCGCGGCCGCTTTCCAGCACCCCGGCGACCCTCCCGAGGCCGTGCCCTAGCCTCGGCCAACTCCGGCCGACCCCGAGTTTCTGTTCCCGTCCGGCCAGCACCCCCGCCGGCCGTGCCCGTCCGGCCAGCACTGTCCACTGTTCGGACGTTGTTCGGCGCATTCCCTGCCGCCAGAGCTGCTGTCCGTGCCTTTTGTGCGCTGTTCCGAGCCGTTTCCCGCTGTCCGCGGAATTCTTTCTTCTAATATTTGCATCTGAGAGCTCTAGTCGAGCAATTTAGGTATAACTTCGTGTCCCTGTGTCCCTCCCGTAGATAGTCTATGATGCCGCGGTCCCGATTCCGTTTCGGGATTCGATATTTTGAACATGGTTGCTTTTGGGTGATACGTAGAGTATCGGTTACGTCGCGACGTATTTTCTATTTTGGTTATTTGTGCTGTGGTTGGTTTTTGGGTTGGATATTCATTTTTGGATTGGTGATCCCTGGTTTAGGATATTAAATTGTGTTGTGGTTGGCATCCTTCCAGGATTGGGTTATCCCAATTACAGAGGAGATGCTGCCCAAATTTTCAGGAAATATTTTAAAAAGGGATTTTTCTTATAAAAATTAGCAATTTGAATAAAACCTATTTTTCCAAAGAAAATCGGTCATTGTAAAATGATTTATAGATTGGATTTGTTGGTTTTTGGATTTTATGGATTTCGTATCACGAGTTAGGCGACGACCATATCGGTCGAATGAGCCTCGGCGAAACGCAAACGATAGAGGGTCACCTGTACGTTGAGGCGTTAGCCAGCAATATGAGATTGCACGACCAAGTCTGAGACTCTTTTATTTTTAATTTAATTATAATTTATTTTAGAATTGGTACTGCTTTTAGTATTTATGGTGCAGGGCCTCGGCCTACTGTTTAGACCGTTCGCGGCACTCAGAGCTCGCCTTAGGATTATTTAATTTATGTAAATAATTTTTAAGGGCATAAGCCAGTTTTTTCTTTATTTCTTTGTGACCCTGTATTGTGTAGCGTAGCTTTTTCTTAATTTTCTGGGATGTTGTTTTCGCCGTTAAACGCACAGAATATAAAATAGATATATATATTTTAAAAAGAAAATTAATAAAGTTTTCTCATAATAAATAATCTAGTAATTTAGAAATTCACCTATTTTCTCATTTAAAAGAAAAAGCCTAGTTATATATATATATATATATATATATATATATATATATATATATATATATATATATATATATATATATATATATATATATATATATATATATAAAATATATATATATAATACAAAGTTTTGCCAAATTAACCGGTAATTGCTATTTTTCCCAATTAATCAGTAACCGACTTATTCAATTAAAATGATAACGAACGTAGATTGCGACGTTAGACAATTTCTGGTAGAGTAATTAATAACTTAAAATCTGACTAGGGTCTACTTCTAGATATTGTAACTAGCACACCTAGAATGGTTTCATTGTGGTTCTAAGTCAAGGTTCTCAACTGTAGGATCTCGGAGACATACTTGACTTCCTTCTCGGTACCGACATTCCCGATCCAGTCAATCAACAGAGGCAAGTTACGGTTATGTTTTCTTGCATTTTATTTAGTAATTGTCAAGTTGCATGTTTAAACCACATTGCTACACGGAACCCTCTCGTAGGGTTCAAATATTGATTGATATTGATTGTGGGAATTGGGTGAATAGTGTAACGTTTATGACCAATACCCCCATATTGTATGATTGTGCGAGCTTACCCCTCTTACACACGGGGATAAGCCGTATCGCGTCGCTAGGACGCTATTGTACAACCCAAGCCGGTCATAGACGATTACACATTCAAATCATATTGTTTTAAATTGTTAAATTGCTGGAAAATATTGTTTCAACTGTTTAGCCTGCACTTTTCCATTATTACTTGAAATGTGAGATACATATTCGTACTTGCTCCCTCCTGACTGGAGACCCACATTTTTAGGTGACATTGAGGATGCTGAGCTATTGTACAATAGCTACTATGACCCAGTTTTGTACCCTGTGGTGTTGCCAGAGTCCCCCTTGGAGGACGCAGAACCTGAGGTCGATGAGCCGACCGCCTAGCTGGTTGTTTTCCAGTTTTCTAGTTTTATTGTATTGGAGTTTGTCAATATGAATTCAGCACTTTATTTCAGTTCTTTCTTTTCCAGTTTTATTTTTCAATTGTTGAATAAAAAGTTTTAAAATTTTCGTATATTCAAGTTGTGATAAAATATATAGATGTTGTTGTGAATACCTGCATATAGAACAGCTTACTGTCGCCATCTCACAACGGTGCAGGCTGGGCATGATCCGGTTTGACCCAATAATTTAGGATCGGGTCGTGACACCTAGATTCCTCTCGTGAAAGGCGGGTTCCATAACGGTCGATTACAGCAGCTGCGACGGGGTCATCGCACAGAAGTCCCAAGCAGAGACAATGAACACGCAGCAAAAATTTAGAACAAACACAAGTTATTCAAAAGAAGCTCTTTATTGATATTGAAACAAATGTTATAATGGGGGCGCAAGGCCAAGATTTCAATCACTCAAATTCACTCTTCTCACATTACAATCATTCAGCTCTCTCTCATCTCTCAATACATATCTCGAGCCAGCCGATGCTTCGGAGATGCGATGTCCATACATTATGTCCCGTATAAGTCTTGAATCCATACGGCCGCACACTTCGAATCGCCAAGGAACTCTGTGCCTCGACGCATCTAAACGAGCCCCGCGCCACGAGCTTTTACCTGTGCCTGCACATGAAAACTATGTGGGTGTCAGTACTAAACTACACTGGTGGAGTGAGCTCCTCGCCCACCCATACAAAAATCAATACGTTAATTTACTTTTGTGCAACGTATCCCTTTTACGATTGTCTTTCTATTCTTGTCTTAGGATCAGTTTTAAGACATAGACTCTCGGCCTATTTAGTGTCATTAGACCGTCTCCGTGCTATTGCACCGATAATTTCCTTACCCTTGCCTCTAGACCTTTCTCGTGCTTGTATCGTCAATGCACCGACTCATACTTGTCTTTCGTGCCATACTCTGGGACGTAATGACTTGGTCGTGCGGTGAACTCGATTCGTGCTTACCTCTGAGGCAGTGCCTCCTCTCTAAGTCTTGCCTATACTTGTGTTGTGACAATACGGCCGTGTCTCACATTTTGAGGTCTTGCCTCACAACTTAACCTGACTTAACCAAACTTACCCTACGTCCCTTCCAAACTTAACTCGAAACGTCTAACCCAACTTGTGGAACCGGTGTTGAGAACTCAAGCACGACGCCGTATTTCATACCGAAGAATGTGTCTTTACGCATAGCCAAATCTTAGGATTTATAATACCTTATGTGTATACCTTGCACGCATTCCATAACTTAACATATACCTGCTTACACTTCCTTTATTACGACCGACACCGTTCATGCGGATTCGCCGCTTAGCACGCCAATTATCTATATGAAAGGCCACTGATATGACAAGCCATAGCGGACATAGCTCGGGTAGGCGACGGTTCCTTCGATGCAAGGTAGCTAGCCCAATGGAAAGCCCTCGACTACCCACGCAGTAAGATCGTACGCTGCTATAACGTCTACCCCCAGGACGACTGGGCCCAGTGCCCCGACGTATAACCAGTCTAGGCAAAAATCCTTGTCGACAAGTTATCCAATGACCACACACCTACGAGACATCTAGACTCACATAAATGTATGGGCTAATTTGTTGGTACGACTGGAACTATACTTAGCAACTCGTGCTCTG
Organism: Iris pallida; assembly: GCA_029216955.1. Taxonomy (NCBI): domain Eukaryota; kingdom Viridiplantae; phylum Streptophyta; class Magnoliopsida; order Asparagales; family Iridaceae; genus Iris; species Iris pallida. The sequence continues at coordinate 8,736 of JANAVB010034675.1, read as the reverse complement.
AACCACACCTTGTATAACGTACATCGGGACCGTGAGACTCCCAACCGAGGGACCGCCTCATACTTTTTAACGTGCATAGGAATGCGAGACTCCCAATCGAGGGACCGCCTCATACTTCTTAACGTGCATAAGAATACGGGACTCCCAACCGAGGGACCGCCTCATACCTCTTAACGTGCATAGGAATGCGAGACTCCCAACCGAAGGACCGCCTCGTACTTCTTAACGTGCATAGGAACGCGAGACTCCCAACCAAGGGACCGCCTCGTACTTCTTAACGTGCACGGAACGCGAGACTCCCAACCGAGGGACCGCCTCGTACTTCTTAACGTGCATAGGAACGTCTCATACTCCAATGTATTCTGTGCGACACTATCGTCCAAGTCATACTCTATGTGACGAGCCTTAAGACCGTGGGAACGAATGGCTATATGCAGCCGTAGAACTGTAGGACCGTGCATACGCTCAACTTGAACAACCAAATTCTTTGGGTACCTAAACTCATGCCCTATGCCATGCGATACAACTTAGCTCGTGGGACGATCAAGGCTACGCCGAGCCTTGCATTCGAGGATGTCTTGACCCACACCCGCTTTTCGGATACGAGTCCCTGTCCAAGCCCAGCCTACGCCGCAGTATCGGCGGTAGAACGATGTCTAGTACATAAACAAGTCACAGAATCTACCAAGGCAGTCTAGATCTCATCCACAGAAATATGACACAATCAACTGAATATAGAATGAATAAACTGAAATATCAAACTCATCATGAATTCAGGTCACGTCCGGTGGACACAAATCCACTACCAGTAGACGGAATAAAAGAATACATGGAAATGGAAATAACTGAGTCAAAAATGCTAATCATCAAAGTACCCTCGTTTGCAGTGGTACCGTGGTCCAATGCTAGCTCAAACCTGCTCGCGTGCACCTGGCTCAATACTCGGCTAAACCTGAAGAGATCATCAGGCCCTCAGAGGACTAGCAAGATACATAATATACAAGCCAACATGTAACAGTACAAATATACAAAGAAGTAAGGAACAATCAAGGACATCCAACGAGACAAAATGGACCAAGACACAAGATCTAAACACAAGGATCCTAAGACACTGGCATGCCATACTAGAATGGCTAATAGGTCAAAGCTATAGATTGCAGTCAAGGCAAGTACTCACAATCTATAATATCTCAATTGCAGTCAAGGCAAGTACTCACAACCAAGACGGTAGCCAATCCTAGTATAAAAATCCTAAAAACCGTAGTCAAGGTAAGTACTCACAATCTATAGAATGTCAAAGTCAAGTCCTACCCAAGTCATGTCAAGTCAAGTCAAGTCAAGTTATAATCAAGTCGAGGGAATCGTGGTGTAGGACTAGGCGACTCTACCAAGGAATACATATGAAACTAACACAGTATAACAGATAGAAATATTATAACGAAAAGGAACAAGAATGTACAAACAACTAGCAACATGTAAAGTAAAACGATAACAGGATGAGTGTACAAGACCTGGAATAAAGCAATCACGAATGTAAGGGAAAGACAGCAGCGAGATAATGAACATGCATATAAGTTATACTGTACAAGCTGGCAAGGTATACTTGTATGGGGTCCCGAGCTGTTGGCACAAGTCGAGCACTGAGTTAGAGTCCAAGTAACTTGTTTGTAGCATATACCTACTGTCAACATAAACCAAAAAGTAATACTAGTCTATATTCATTTGTTTTAGTTACCTAGGTTGACTATTATGGAGAGTGTGTATTTGGCTAGTCATGTCGTGTCAAGGTTCTGGGTTGGGGCTACCTTTGTGTTCCTTTAACTAGTTGGTTGGCTTTACTCACTAACACCCATTTGGTTTGCCACATAAATTAATGCTCCTATTTATACAAACATTCCTATACCCTCTTATTGCTAGTAGCCTAGTGATATTTCCTAGCCATTTGTATATAATAGATACTAATTCTCCTCTATACTAGGACCTGGATACACAGGAACCATTATGTACCCACTGTTTGCTCCTGGTATATTCAAACCCAAACAATACATATTATGAACATGAGCTTATCCTATATTTGTGTAAGCACCCATGCAATCTGGACCAAACCAGGACAGGCAACAATGTCCTGATGCCTATGCAGCAAGGGGTATTACTGTGTAGTATTCAAGTGATGGGATGAAGGGTTGCTTGTGAACATGTGGGAGCAGGATAGGTAACTCATAGTGAGGAAATGTGGTCTGCTGCAATGCTATACAGTGAGATGCAAGTGTGTCCAGTGGATGACATGTACTGCAGGATATCAAGGCAGCATGCTAATGTGGAGAATGAGTGAATATCGTAGGCTAATGTGGAAATACCACAAATTAGAATGTACCCAATATGCAGGTCAGTGTGTGGCAGGGAAGTATGTAAGCATTAAGTGGAAATGCAGTATTATCCTATAAATACAGGACATTAAATGATGGCAGAAACGTGGATGTCTGATACACCACTCTAGGCTCTATATGCAGGGTACTACTGTTTACTGACCTGGTGAACCTATCTAACTGATGAGATGGGACTGGTTTAAAATAAGGAAATGGACTGAAATCAAGTAAGGGAAGACAAATCAATTAATGTATTGGTTGTTCCCAGGGAACTGATACCATGTTTGCAATTTCTTGTATAATAATGGGACTTGCACATACATCAGGTGTTGGTATCAGTACTAAATATTTCAGTGGTTTCCCTCTATCATTATCTCACAAGGTCAAGGAACTCATATTGGAGCCATTGATATTATACTAATTGAGTTCCTATCATGATACTTAAGACTGATACATGCTTGGATAGATACAACATATCATACACACTGGCTATCAATATTCCTACAGTCAACTGAACAGGGATATAGGGCTGAAACCAAAGGGTCAAGACTGGTCATTCCCTAGAGGACTGAAAGTTCCAAGTTACCCTGGCAACTAAGGGCTTGGACTGAATGCTACTCATATAGAGACTGAACAAAAAATCAGGATAGAGCTCATCATTCAGAGGTTAAAGTAAATGAACTTCTAAAGCATAAGGGATTGTATACACACATGTATATGTGCAAGGTTATTCAACCCTAAACGTTGGACTGAACTAAGGTGTTAAGGACAGAACCTAACTCAAGTGTATGACTAGTTGATGTTGTATACAGCATCCTGTGGTACTGGTGGCTCCCTATAGCAATCTATAAATGCAAAATCTGAACCAACATCCCCTGCTAACACCTAGATGTCATCCTTTGGCTACTAGATACGGGACCCTTGGTTCCTGTACCCTTTAGCACTGATGGCTTTAAGAGAATCCATCTGCCTAGATACTGTCACGACTCGCACCCGTTTTTTTTAAAACGGATACGAGACATGTCCAAGCCAGCCTACGCCGCAGTGTCGGCGGTAGAACGCTGTCACGGCCATGAAGATCAAAATCACAAATAATGCTCATTCACAAAATTAATTTAATTTACAAGGATCACAAGTTTTACATTTGCAGGGAAAATATAAACTTGTACAAATAAATGAATGACTACAACTCAACTAACTAGCTAGTCTCTAGGCTTTGTCTACAAGTATTCCTGTCACTCCCCAAGTTAAGTGAATCCACGACTAACCTAAAAATGTTGGTTTCCAGTCAGGAATGGAACGAGCACAATTCACTGAATGCAAATTCAAATAAAAAAAGACTATACAACAGAGGTTAGACATCAATTACATATTTTTAAAAATAATCAAAAAATACAGAAAACCAATAGCAAATAAATAGACACAAAATACTCTCCCCAACTGTCACGCCCCGCTCCCGTAGGAGCGATCGTCCTCGCTAAGGCGTGATACCGCACGGGCCTAGGTTGCGCCCGTGCAAGTCCAAGTCCAGAAACGGCCGATTTGAGCTAGGCCACAGAGTCGCACAGAGTGTCCCCATTGCAGCGGAAAGTAAATAAACACAAGTTGAAGCGAATTCGAACTCTTTATTGATATTCAAGAAGGTTACAAGCGGCACTAGGCCGATATTACAAATCGCTCGAGCTCTCTCTCTCTGAAACATAAAAGGCATACCAAGTGGCTTATAAGATAGAATGATACATGGCGATGTTCCGATACATTATGTCCTGTATAGGGTGCTTCAGCTTCTGCAACGTTCCAAGGCCCCAGAGATAGCTCCGCGCCTTAGCACGTTCGAGGAAAGCTCCGCACCCACCGACGCTTCCTGCTTCCTACAAGCAGACTGTAGGGTTATCAGTACATTGTTATGCACTGGTAGGGAGGCTAGCTCGCCCACAATGCTATCATTACCAAACATATTTCATTTACTTTTGTGCACTATCTATCATTCATTTTCTTTCTAATCTTGTCTTAGGATCAGTTTCATCGCATATGTCGTAACCTATCCCGTGTTGCCAAATTCAAGTGTCGCATGGAAATACATGCAAGACTTACCCATACTTACCGTCCGGCCTTCCCTGTCCAAAGTAAACCAAGTTAGTCAACAATTCATGTGTAATAACATAACATAATTCTTGGAAACATTCAATATCAAGGACGTGTCCCTGCCTCAGTTTCTAGCGTATCGTAGGCACGTTCTAGGGCATCGTAGGCATGTTCTAACACGTCGTAGGCATGTTCAAGATGTCACATTTCCAGCATGTTCAGGACGTTACATTTTAAGCATGTTCAGAGTGTTATATTTCAAGCATGTTCAGGAGTGTTACAGTTCAAGCATGTTCAGGAGGCATTTGTTCATTTTACTTAGACTACTTTGATTTCAATGCAAGGACTTGCACGTGGATAGCCACCAGCAAAGCCCACTTAATCTATATGCACTGGTCGCTAGCATCACAAGCCATTTGGACATATCCCCTTGGTAATTCTCAACTTAGCGTAGGGTGATGGCTGGTACACCCCGTTAAGTCTCTTGAATATACCCTGCACTTACGTCTCCTGGTGCCCAAGCCCGCACCCAGGCAGACCGTAAGCCCCATTTTGATTCCGCCTAGGCCGGCCACAGCTTTCCTCCTCCATCGCCCGTGTCGTAGAATCCTTCCACATGACGGCCACGGTATTCCCCTCCATCGCCCGTGCCTTTTGTCCACGACCATTTCGTATTGTCTTGTCATTTTAACTTAACGGCTATCTCCGAGCCGTAGGCTAACCCTTAGCCATAATGCGTTATCGACCAGGTTGGCGTCCGTGCAGCGCGGGTAGCGAGCCCCGTTGCACGTGCCCGTCATACCTGTCGCTAACGTCTTTCATGTCTTATCTTTATTCACTCTTTCATTTCTTTCTTTCACTTGTTTGTTCATTCATTCATTTATTCACGTATTCATTCATTCATTCATTCGTTGATTCATTCATTCATTCGTTACGCAACTCCCAGTACGGGAGTCGCCTTGGCGACCCATCGGTCCCATAGTCTTTCAATGTTGCTATACTCTACTCGAAATGACTATGTTGATAGTATTCCCATTTCATTGTTGTAAACCATTTATTATTTTATTATTGAACGCGTGAGGGACTTGAACATAAGCTTATGCCGTAGCACGAGCGTTGAGCGCGGTGCGAGAGTTCTCATATTTTCCATGTTTCTTTCCATATTCTATACAAGCATACAAGATGGGATTAATCCCTTAGCTAGGTGCATTGAGTCATTTATTAACATGCGCGGTGTTATCACATAGCGATTCTCGTGATGGTGTCCGTATTGTTAAGTGTCTAGGCTAAGCAAAGACGGGTTCATTGGAGCCACCCACCTTAGCGATGTTCGTATCGGCCGAGCGATACTCCGAGTGCGCCTTTGAAAGTCTAAGTCTGGATTCATCTTGTCGGGCCAATGTAAGCCTTGCACCGATTCTTCTTCAGGTCGATGCCAACTCTTCGGGTCGACGGCTCGTTTGAGTCGTTGCACTTGCCGTTTGAATCGGCGTTCTGCTAGGGAGGAGCAGGTCGTTACATAATACACCACTCAAAATAAGTCTCGTCCTCGAGACTTTCTGAGTGCAGGTCATCCTACCATTCCTTAACTCGTGTCGTCGTATTTCTTAGACAATTTTATCGAACGGCTCTATCGTTCGATGGCATCGAACCATGCTTGATATCTTTCTAAGTTCCGTGTCGCACGCGTTTGGTCGATTTTATTGAATAGCCTTTCATTCATTTTAGAGTTGATGGTACTTATTCAATTCAAGTGTTTCTTCGTCTTGGTTTCTATTTCCCCGTGTCATGGGACTGAAATATTCGTACGAGGCACGTTGTAATTCGTCAAAATGCGAGTGTCGTAGGCTGAGGCAAACTCACTTTCGTTTATCTCGGTCATCCAGATGACCCGATTCGCTTTTCAAGCGTTCGTGTCCACGAAATCAGTATGATTTCTACTTAGCGGGGTCGAACAAGTCTATGTAATTTTTGTCCGATTCAAGACCACGTATTGTACTATCATCGAGTATATTTTTCTATCAATGGTTCAATTTGTTATACCAACTTTTTACTTGCACGATATCGATTCCACATCATTTACTTGTTTAGAGCCAATCCATTGTCGTTCACGCACACTCTGCTCACACGTTTCTTGGATTCCGAGCCATGCTCGTACTAGTATCGATCCTTTACTTAACACAATTTCAAGATCTTCGACACTCTTCTATTCCTCAAGTCTTGCTTGAACTCAATGTATCACTTGGCTGGATCGTGTATGCATTCCAAGCGTCCCCAAAATACATGCATTCAGCCAAGCCGCATGATCTAGAAATTTATCATTCTCACTCGAGTCACATCGTGCACATACTCAAGCGTTCCTGAATATATGCATGTCAGCCGAATCTCGTGAGGGGTATTCCTATATTCGTGATTCACATTATCCATCCATGCCAATCCTCAAGATCAATCGTTCGATTGATAACTCATGAAACATGATGTCGCCTAACCGCTAGGCCATCTTTTCGAGGCTAAATTAATGTCAGGATTGGAATCATAGTTCCCCAACAATAATGCCAACACTGACCCTAATCCTAGGGTCAAACCAAAGTCAGTAGTACGAGATTTTCTACCCAAGCTCGCGTCACTCAGATTTCTAAACATCGAGCACGATCACCTATTCGCATCAAGGCATTCGTCGCGCATCGTAACGAATTCAAATCCATTCAAATCACTAAATCGACATACTTCACATATCCATTCTAACCAATTCATGTATTCGATCACGGGTTCATCTAGCTTTGACAATATGTTGTGCCCCAATCTCATACGAGTCCGATTATCCACGGTGGTTCATGAATCACCATGCAACGCTCCCGTGGAATAATTATTCTCATCGGGGCGTAACTCTTGCTTGCATCTAGACTAATTCATTCTCGATACGCGGATTGGACATACGCAATCCTCAAGCTCAATCATCAAGCACATCGAGTCATTCTCAAGTTCACCTTCGCGTCACCACAAGTTGAAGCACACAAATTGCCACGCCATGCTAGTTCAATCACCCTTGCTGTATGAATCACCATATTAGCGCTCACGCGGAGTGATCGCCCTAATCGGTGCGACGCATGTGCGAGGCTGGAGTTGCGCTCGCATAAGACAAGCATGTCGACGTTGGGGTTATCGTCGAAGTAAATCCAAACATTCACATTTTCGTCCAAGCCAAATCAATTCGACAGTCTGACCGTCATACGTTCAACTAGAAAATCCTCGAGCCAAGTCTATCTTTTCCTTGACTCATTTTTAACATCCCAAGTATAGCATCCAACGGAACAATGACATTTGCACGATCGTCATTCGCCGAGTCAGAGTACCCCCGAGTTATCGCATATCGATCTTTGATACGCCTCAATACCATCAATGATATGCGTAACCTGACGATCTTCCTTTGCAACCGATTTTCGAGTCGTACGTTGATGCTGTTGTCCGAGTTGGATATTCCACAATTTTATTTAATATTCAAGATCAAGTTCAACTGCTATTCCTCAAGCTAGTTTCAAGATCGTTGTTCAAACTCAAGTCATAATTCATTTGAATCGATCCGAAATCGTACGCGCGATCCTCTAAGTTTCCTCGATCAAGACCATTCATTTTCATTCATCGTTCCGAACCATTTTCTAATTTGCGTTGCCCATTGACAAGTTGTCCAGCAACATCTCGTTTGGGACTTTTGAAGTCACGACCAACTAAGCATGACATGTTCTAAGGCTTTGCGCGATATCATCGCTTGCCGACATACTCGTTCTATCCGCATATCCTTTAGTCTCGCTCGAACAATTTCTCTGTTGTCCATACACCACTCAGGGTTCGAGCCACTCGACTAGTCGTCGACACTTATTCTTATTCTTTCTCGAAGCTATCACATACACCACTCGGGTTCAAGTCATTCTATAAATCCTCAATCACATTCGCATCATTTGCTAGGATATTTTTCAGATTCGTTTGACGAATCTCTAGCGTAATCGCTCACGTCGTATCGACGCGCTAGGTCGTTCATACTATTCTTCAAGATCTAAATCAATCTTCCATGCATGCCTAAGCGTGAACTCGATAGCATTTCTATCGACATACACTCTAAGTGTAGCTTGTTCCCGATCGAGCGGTACTTGATATCACTCGTAACTCGATTGCACCAAAAAGTCGAGGTACGCGACACGCGGACTAAGTTGTGCCGCATAACCATCTCGTGCGGACTATATTTGAGTTTGCACGCTCATTTGCTAGGTCGACGCAAGACTAGTCAGGC